>JAKUCM010004802.1:0-36481 GCA_023374145.1 Lepidium sativum | reverse complement strand
GTGGTTGTTGATTTATAACTATTGAATTAAATTCAATCTTTCTGTGGAATGATACCATATGCATCTCTTGCTGCACCTGAAGCCAGGAACCAGCTTCCAACTCTGCGATTTTTAATATATCATAAGAATCGTTATCCGAGTTTGAAAATACTTTTTCATTTTGAACCAACCAAATTTACCAAATTATCGATGAAGAATACTCCATTTCCAATTTTTGTTATCTATTTGTAAGCCGAAAGTATTTTGGTTTAGTTTCGGTGTAGGTTCAATTAAATTTTAAATAGAATTTGGGTAATGATTTAAGAACCGAAAAAACAAATACCCGAAATTGAGATGAAACAACAATCACTAAAAGAATGCCCCGTCAAAAACATTTGATAAAATTGGAACAATACACAGAAAGTTAGCATTGTTCCCGTACACAAATGGAAAAATGGTCTATATTTTTGTGTGATCTTAATAAATAAATCAAAAGAATACATAGGTTTGATTATTTTGTATATGAATTTGGTAGTAGTTATATATCAAGTTTGAATTACTTATTTACAATTAACAATTGTGCTCATATCGTTGACCATTTCAATTTGAAGATAAACATATATAAATAAACTCAAAGAAGTGATTAGATCATGTATTCATAATGTCTAGCATGTTCTTATCACATCTGAATTCATAAATAAAAATTATATATGATGGAAAAAAGAAGCTGATTTAAACAAATGGTCAAAGATGTTTATTGCAAAAAGCATATCCATATGCTAATTGTCATTATTGACTAGTTACTACTGGTAGTTGTCGCAAAGGACAACAAAATTATTAAAAACTTTACTTAATAATTATTTAGGCTGTAAGTTTTTTTTGTCAATAACTCAACCCCTACTCATGAGGTAAAATGCATTTCATCAAAAACAAATTAGTGAAATCACATATATAAGTTATAATATAAAGCTTTACCAAAAAGTGTATATATTATGAAAATGAGTAGAAATATTCTTCAGCTTAATCAATAAAATTAATAGTCAATTTATTCAATATCTTTACTAAATTTGCAACTTAAAACCATTGGCTGACTGTTCTAAAACTCCCTGCTACCAACTTACCATAAAGCATGTATTTTGACTACGACAACAACAAAATCAATTATGAAACCACAAACATTTTCATAATTTTTAAAATAAATACTTTACCGAATTGTTTTCGATCTGATTGTTATGATTATCCAGCTAATAATTTGGCATTTAGATTCGATTTTTATCCACTACATTATAGTAAGTTAAAAAAAAAATTTAGGAGTATAATAAATTTTTAGAGATTTAAATATTTTTAAAAAAATGAAATTATACATAAAAAATTTGAAAACTAAACTAAAGTATAAATTTTCTTTAATTCTCAAGCTAAGGTATAAATTTTAGTGTTAAAAATCTAATTTAATCAGTTTTGGAGAAACTAAAAATGTCTAAATCTACAAGTATTTACTGAGAGTGCTTTTTCAAATGACAGAACCAAAAGTACATCAATTTGTAAAAACATAATAAAAACAAACGGGTGAAATATGAATTAATAAAAAGTATGGGGGTGAAACTAGAAAAAAAACAAGAAATTTACACAAAATTGTAAAAGTCAAAGCCACCTTCCTGTATGTATCTAACAAACACACGAAGACGAAGACAAAACTAAAAGAATCAATCAGAAGAAAAACTATAAATTTCTTCTTCATTTTATTGTTTATAAATAAGCTTCAATCACCAGAAGTCAAGCTTCGCTGTAACTTTCTCTTTCTTTCAATGTTGTTCTTTTAGATCTTGCAAAAGAAAACCAAAATTTACAGAGAAAAACATCAATCCATGGCTTCTAAATCAAAGCAGCACCTTCGTCCACGAAAATCATCGTCCCGATCGATTCAAGCTTTCACAGTTCTAATTCTTCTGCTCGTAGTGATTTTGATTCTTCTGGGTCTCGGGATTTTGTCACTACCAAATGCTACTAGAAACTCTTCCAAGCCAAATGATTTGACCAACATTGTACGAAAGAGGTTAGGGAAATTCGATCTGGGTTTTGTTTTTGTTTTTTTATTGGAGAGTGTTGACTTTTTTGATGTGGGTTTGAAAATTCTTAGTGAGACGAGTTATGGAGATGAGGAAGGAAATGGTGAGCGTTGGGTTGAAGTGATTTCGTGGGAGCCTCGAGCTGTTGTTTATCACAATTTCTTGGTAATTTGTTGTGTGTTCTCTTTGATAATTTTGATCTGATTTAGAATTCAGAGTGCTTAGTTATGATCGTATTTCTTTATAGACACGATAAGAGATTTGAGATTGTCTTCGTTTCTAAGTTTGATCGATTGAGTTAACTTTGTTCCCCTGTATAGATTTTAGATATTTTGGTCTCCTTCGATCATCCATTGAAGAATGTTCAGTGTATATGAAGGAAACACATCTCTCTGAGTGAGAAGATTGCTAAGTCTTAATCAATTGAGTTAAAATCTATTATGCACTAGAGTCTCGATTTCAGATCTCCTTGAATCTTCCATTGAATAACATTGGTGATGTTCAGTGAATCACATGTTTCTCTCATTTACCCATGAGAGTGATTGACAATGTTATATCTAGGGATTTGTGTTTGAGATGAGTTTTCTCAATTGGAATGTCTGAGATTTGATCTTGAGATTTCTATTCATTCATGTTTCTTTAGACGAATGAAGAATGTGATCACCTGATCAGCCTTGCTAAGCCGAATATGGTTAAGTCAACTGTGGTTGATGAGAAAACTGGTGGAAGCAAAGATAGCAGGTTTGTAGCTATCCGTCCTTTGGCCCTTCTTGTCTAACTAGGAAAGGTGTTGTTGGCTTTTTATAATAATGCTGTATCAATCTTGTGCAGAGTAAGAACTAGCTCAGGAACTTTCCTGAAAAGAGGACATGACAAAATTGTTGAGACAATTGAACAAAGGATTTCAGATTTCACCTTCATTCCTGTTGGTACGTGTCTTACTCTTGCTTTAGTTATCCAATGCTTTGATGCCCATCACATAAGGTCTTGTGTTCTTGTTCCTTTGGAGAACCTTCTGTAAGTTTTGGAGTGCGCTTTTGTTTGTAGAAAATGGAGAAGGTCTTCAAGTTCTTCACTACCAAGTCGGGCAGAAGTATGAGCCTCACTACGACTATTTCCTAGATGAGTTCAACACCAAAAATGGAGGACAACGAATAGCAACTGTTCTTATGTACCTGTATGTAACTTCAAATCTCACAATTCCTTTTTTCTTCTCAGAGAATGTCTTTGCTTTTAATCTAATTCTTTCTTTCTTCACAATACTTAGCTCGGATGTGGATGATGGTGGTGAGACCGTGTTCCCTGCAGCAAAAGGAAACATCAGTGCAGTCCCATGGTGGAACGAGCTCTCAAAATGTGGCAAAGAAGGACTCTCAGTTCTACCAAAGAAGCGAGATGCTTTACTTTTCTGGAACATGAGACCTGATGCCTCTCTAGACCCTTCGAGTTTGCACGGTAAATACTCAAACTTCAACACCCAAAAAGCTATTTTTCTTTCTCTTGAAGATAAACAATCTCAGTATGTAAGCTTCAATATCATCTGCTTTGAAATTCAGGTGGATGTCCAGTGGTGAAAGGAAACAAATGGTCATCCACAAAATGGTTCCATGTACATGAGTTCAGGGTTTAAGAAGGTAAATCTTTTGAATCTCAAGCTTATCTGTTTCAAAGACATCTTCAAGAATTGCCTGAAGTCTCTATCTTCAATGTGTAGGTTTTAAGGAAAGCTCAAATGTGTGTGGATATGGTTAAAACATATGTACTCTGTATTTCCCTTGTGAAAGTGAGAGATATCTTTAGAAAATTGGAGGCTGTTCTTTCATGAGGCTTATTTGAACTTTTTTGTACTTTTCTTATTTTATTTTTATTTACACTATTTGAGTTGTTGTACTTCACTGTACGACATGTTCTGGTCTGAGTTAATAGCTTTTGGTTTGGTTACTCTAATACAATCATGCATTCTCCTTTTACCCCTATAGCCACAACCATACTAGAATTTTCGAGTAGTTTTTTTTTTTTGGTTACTTAGTCTTAATGTGTTGCCTAAAACTACATATATTTATTTATTATAATTTAACCAATCATAAAAATATTGCATAATAATAACAGTCACAAAATATCACATACTTTTAGTTTTACACAAAATATAGACAAAACACCTTTTAAAAAACAAAACTAATATATTTAAAACGTTTTATATCTTGAACAATAAATCAAATTTCAAAATACTTTATCCTAAAAATCAGAAAGTGTGATTAAAAATTAAATGATATTTAAAGAGAAAAGAAATATTATACTAATTACAAACAAGTAATTATGCCTTGTTCTAATTACAAATTTCCAATCTTAAATATGCATTGTAAATTTTTTCTGGTCAAAACAAATATGCATTGTATTTAAACTTCCATTTTATGTATAATCTATGTATAAGTTTTGAGGGGTTTCTAATTCTAAAAGAGAAATAGATCGTCATCCTTTTTATTACAATATAATTTAATTAAGAATATATTGAATTTTTTGTTAGTTTCCCACATAAAACATAAACATTAAATTTTGTTAAATGAAAAATAAAGACGAAAGTTATGTTCTTGATATTTCCTTTTATTATAAGAATGTTAACTGTATAAAATAGAACTAAATAAAGGTCAAGAACACATGTATCCTCTTTCGTCTACACACGTATAAATCATGACGCTATTCACAGAATACCATTCTTATCATAAATACGTCTCTGATTTTTTTTGTTGGATTATCTTTGTTATTTATTGCTTATTTATGTTACTGTAATATGTGTATGGGTCAAGCAATCGACCCAATGCCTTTAAGAATAGTTTTTATAAAATATATCCTCGATAACAAAATAAATATCTTCAAGGCGATATTTGTAGAAATATCGTAAGACATTTACGTATTTTTTATATACTATGATCGTGTAATTATTATAAGGAAGCCATTATGTTGCATTATATGTATTAAATAATATATTTTGGAGATAGACTCAACTTCCTTCTGACATGAATTCAATATGGGATGTGTTTAGTGTCATGTGCTTCTACAAGCATGTCATCAGTTATAATTTTCCAATCATCAATTATGGTTGTTCCAATTTATGATTAATTCTACCTCTATTATTTTTACTATAATTCGATTTTAAGATGTTATGTAATTTTGACGTAATTTTTTTGTTAATAGGTATTTATTGGTTCAATAACAAAACTTGATCATTAATTTAGGATTTTAAATTAGAGTATGATAAAATTTGAACTCATCATTTCTTATCTAACTAAATTAGAAACAAACCAATTAATTTATATGATATTATTTAAAAAATTTAAAGATAATATTATAAATTTTGTTGACAGAATAACTAACAAGAAATATATTTTATCTCAAATTTTGATAATAAAAATTATAATTAGACACGTAATTACCTGATTAAGTGTAATTTCTGCAATAAACAAATTAAACTAGGAGATATTTTTGAACGGGATTTGAATATAAAGTGACATTTTTCTTCATATGTTTTCCAAATACAACAATGGTGGTTTATCCAAACTAAATTTTAAGAGGAATCATAAAAAACCTAACAACCATTTCGACAAAGTGTTTACGATTATGCTTGTTAATTGATTATGGACACAAAGCTCACAAATTCACAACTACTCATTCTTATTTTTTGTTTGAAGTAATTTATATTATGTGTAAGCATAGTAGCATCAATAGTCACAACTTTAATACTGTTTTCGACTATTAGAATTATTTTAATTGAGATTATACTATTGACTTAAGGTTATGCTTGTTCAAATTGATGTACAGTGATACTTTTTTGTTCTTTTAATCTATATTATAATATTATGGTGGTTAATATAGGTATATCTAATAACCATTCTTTAATTAGTGGAATGATGAGATAAGTGAACTCAACTAAATCTTAATTAGTTTCTTAAGTTGATATGTGCCATTCTTATAATATAGTTATCTTACAATGTTAGGTGGATTTTTCCACATCATATTTATTCACACACTTCTATATGGGAAAATCACATTCAAAACAAATTTAATTCAAAGTTCCTTTTAGAAATAATTATAGAATTTGACACAAAAAATATATAAAATAATTATAAATATTTTATTTGAACTAAAACCACAAAAATAATTAATTTAAACCAAGGAGAAAAACACTCATTTATATGACTTTCTATTAGATTGAATATTGCATTCTGCATTAGCTTTAACAATTTCATTTAGCTATGTTTAAACCAGTTCTCAAAAAATCGTTAGACAACAAAAGGCGACCACCTTCTATTTAACGCTTAGAAAAGTTAAGTAATTTTAAATAAGTTTTTTATAATAAATTATATTATATAACATAAAATATAAAATAATCTTAAATTACATGATTTATGAATGTAAAAATTGAAATTTTGTTTTCAAACTCTATAACAAATAATTTGATGATATTTAGGCATAAATTAACAATTGAAATATGTTTTGTTTTAATTCTTTATAATATTTAAATTGAATTGTTTTCTATTAAAAATAAACATAACGCTTAAGTCAGCTAATTATCTTTTCAACCGCTTAAATATCCCTAAAACCATAAAATTACCCTGCCTGTCTAATTCATTTTATTTTATTATAGTCAAAACGGCTTAGATACCTCTAACCTTAAACCAATTTTTAATACTGGTTTAAACATTTTGTTGTCAAAAACAAATTCTTTCTTTCTCAACCTTTAACTAATTTCGACGTGCAATTAGACATGCGTACTTGCACATCCTAAGATCGAGTCTTCCCGCTTGCATTTGCAAGAATTTGGTTAATGGACCGGTTATTTGTAGCCCAATATTAAAAAAAATATATAGAACCAGTATAATATAGAACTTCTACATAATATTTCAAAATCAAATTAGTCGATAAATTTAAAAACAATTCTCTATGATAAGTTTTTTATTATGACCACACAATTATACCTTTTTAAAATAAAAATTAGAATACAAATTGCAATTTGATACCTAAGAAATAACGTCCTTTAATTGGCTTACCTTAAAAAAATCGTGAAAAGAAAGTTAGTTAATTGTCAAGAAAATAAGGTTTAGGCCAAATGAAAATGAAGCAAATAAAAGAAAGTTCTTTAGCCCGTGAGCTCATCTCTCTACAATCTCTGACTCGTGATTTCTGAAAATGAAAGTTCAAGACTTTTGTTTCGTCAGCGATTGTGACACACTGAAAACCCTTAGTCCTCACATTATCTTTCTTCTACAACCTAAAGGGGCAAATTAAAATTCTGGCCATGGAAGCTAACTCACCTCAAGCTTTAAATGCAAGTAGCGAAACATCGCATCTTCTCTCTCTTAACAACTAAGTAAAATCCTTTCTCTTTCTCCTATATAAGCTTCTCTTCCTTCTCTGCTTTTGTTCTATATCGTTTCTGGGTTCATTAGATTTCTAGATTTTGGAAAATATGGCGTTATCTTATGGATTCCGATCTGGGTTTTGCCCTCTTTCTTCTACTCCTTCTAAGGGGAATTTCGTCGAACGGATTAAAGACGCTTGTCAATTCCTCGTCTCCGCTGTTCTTGGAACCGTTATCTCGGCGATTTTGACCTTTTTCTTCGCGCTAGGTTTGTTTTTTGGATCTGTTTTTGAGGTTGTGTGGACATTGAATCTCAATTATATCGATTAGGGATCCGATCTAGCCTCTGTGAAGTCAATAACTGTTGCTCTGTTTATCTTTTGATTGGATTGATTTGAATTGTTTAATATCCATTGATTTATATGATTGTTTTAGAAAGTTTTCAATTTGGAGCTAATGAAAGCTGTTTCCTTTTTGGTTATTCAGTGGGAACATTGCTAGGTGCACTTACAGGAGCTTTGATTGGCCAAGAAACCGAAAGTGGTTTTATCAGAGGAGCAGCAATTGGAGCCATTTCAGGAGCTGTTTTCTCCATTGAGGTCTTTGAATCATCGCTCGATCTCTGGAAGTCTGATGAGTCAGGTTTCGGATGTCTTCTCTACTTGGTGAGCATCAAAATTTGTTCTGTTTTAAGTTCCCTAAAAAGTTTGGGATTTTAACACTTCGAAGTGATTTGTGTTTTTTTTTGTAAACTTTTCAATTTTGTGTGCAGATTGATGTCATTGTTAGTCTTCTAAGTGGGCGACTCGTACGTGAGCGCATAGGTCCTGCAATGCTAAGTGCGGTGCAGAGTCAAGTATGTTTTGTATACACATCTTTCAGAATTTTCACCATTTTCGGGCTTCTTTTTCTTTATTGAGCCTTTTGTATTGTTTCTCTTTCATCAGATGGGAGCTGTGGATACAGCCTTTGATGATCACTTAAGTCTCTTCGATACAGGAGGCTCAAAAGGATTGACAGGAGATCTGGTCGAGAAAATCCCAAAGATAACAATTACTGGCAACAATAAAACAGATGCTTCTGAGAACAGTGACTCATGTTCTGTTTGTCTTCAGGTGCTAACATCAGTCTGCTTTGTTTTAGCTCCATTTTATAGAATCACAGACCTAACTGAAACTCTTTTGGGTTCTCTTGATGTGTGATTTTGCAGGACTTCCAGCTTGGTGAAACAGTTAGAAGCTTACCTCATTGTCATCACATGTTTCACTTACCTTGCATAGACAATTGGCTCCTCAGACACGGTTCTTGTCCAATGTGTAGACGTGACCTGTAATCTCTCTCTCTCTCGCTCCCCACCATCACATCTCCACCTCTCAGATCAGAGGTTCTTACAGCTCTTACCTCAAGAATCTGATCTCCTTCTCAATTCTCATGTAAATTACAGTTCTTTTGGACGTTTTACGATCACTATACCTCTCTCTCTTTCTTTCAGTCTTTCAGAGTCTTATTTGGACTCCTAGTTCTTTAATGTAATGTTTAGTTCAGCATCTGTACAAAAAATTACAAAGAGATTTAGAGTTTTTTTTGTCTACTAAATTCTTTATTTCTGGCTAACGTTGTGTGACTTGTGTTCCATTGAGCCAATTGTGAGCACTTGAAACCAGGGACAAATCAGGGGACCAAATTGCTACTTCTCGTAGTTCTAAGAACTCTCTTTGATCAAAAGTAGAATTGGGAAAAAAGCTACAACTTTAAAAGGGCCTACAAATAGACAGAAATCACAAATTTCTTCATTGGTCTCATATCTCTTTGGTTTCTGTACAAAGACCAAACCAACCTAAACGAGAAAAATAAATAAACCCTAAACTCTTTTTCACTGCGTTAAGTCAAAGGAACAATGCCTCTGTTCTGTTCTGTTGGAATATTACAAGTCACGATAGATATTATTGTTGTTGAAGAAACTGTCTTCTGAGAACCCATGAGATAGTTCAGTAACAGATATATCTTCCGGTAAATGAAGGTTATTGTTTGAGGATACTTTGAAACTGTTGTTGCGGCTTGGAACTCGACTTCCTCCTGAGATGTTGGAAGTGGAGGCAGTTGCGTTTCTCTCTGCATTACTTGTGCTACCACTTTGACCTGAAAAGGCTTGTTGGTGTTGCACACTTGCCCCGTTTTCAGACATGCCCTGCAACAATTGACCAAGTATCTGCTGCTCCTGATCGTTACCGTGTGAATTTGGTGGTTGCAAATGATAAGGATGATTCTGCGGAAGTATGTTGGGAGCGCTATTCATTGTGCGCTGCTGCTGTTGCATTTGGGGAGAGCTAGGATATCCACCTGTTGGTAAGTTCTGCCTCTGGTGGGACGAAGAAGATGGACTCTGATTTGAGTTTGGGGCTGGGTTCCGACTTGAAAACCCCTCTTGTTTGCCCGTATTTGAATTTGAGTTATTAATACTATTTTGCCTCATAAGCATACTTTGGTAGTTGGTCAGAGCTGCTGCGGCTTGAGCTGAGCCATTCATAGCTCCACGACCAACAATTTGAAGGTGATTGTTGGAGTTGCTGTTGCCAGTTAGGCCATTTCTTGGTCCTGTAGTTAACGCCATTTGAGTTTGAGTTGACCCATTCATAGCTCCATTATTTCCCAACTGCTCCATCTCTTGCATTTTCTGTCTCTGGAGCTTCACCATCGCTGTTTGTTCCAGAAGCCGTTTTAACCCCTCTGCATAAGGGACGTAAGCAGGCATCAAAATGTTTACATTCAGACAGAAACTCAAACACCAAATCAAACATAACATTTGAATAAGAAATTTACAACAATCATTATATTCAAGTGAAAGCTACACCAAAGCGAAAAGAAGAATGTTGTTGACGGGAATTGAGACTTACCAATTGGGCCGATTTTGTGCTCATCAGTGAATACCATCAGATCCTTCATGCTCTTGACAACTTCAGATATCTGTCACTCACAGTGGCTCACTATTTGGACTTCTTCAAACTTAATTCAAAAGTAATAGCTACAAAAGAAGCTAATGAGTACCTGTAGAGTTCTGATATATCGTTTTGGATAGCCAAGATCGTTCAACGACTGTAGCTCCATGAACTTTGCCAGCTGCCGTCCTGCTCCCAAGACCCTGACACACAAATTAGCACCCGATAATGATATAGAGCTCATAACACATGCCACTGCCAAAGAACATGGACAATAAAAGAATAGTCCGAATCCACCATACTAAAAGTAGAAAATTAAACAAGTGTTACGGATCAACTTACATGTTACTATTAGACTGTAAATCCTGCGGAGAAACTCCCTTTGACCCACTCTCTGAGATCGTGCTCTGGCATTTCTGTGCAACCTGAAGCAACTGGTTCACCTTCATGAAAATAATAAGTTTTTAATACACTTTCCAACACCATGCTAGCATGTCAAAACATATGTTCAGAAGTAAGATTATGAGCTTTGTGCTCAAAGAAAACCAGAATATAAGAACATACAGAATGTTAAGGAAATCAGGTATTCACATACAGCATGTTTAAAGAAATATTAGCTATCCACAGATTCATAACCAAGGGTTTAAGAAAACAACGTCATACAGTTGACCAGAAACTTTTAGTGTAAAGTCCTAAGCTCCTAATAATTAAAAAGGGTCATGCCATTAAAATAAGACCTGCGGAGCAATAAGTCTGCGAAGAAGTAGCTCTTCATGACGCCGAGCACAAAACTCCCAAGAGATTATCTAGAAAGAAGCCAAGTCAAGATTAGCTAAGCATTAGCAAACTGGTATATCTTCTGTAAATTGGCAGGCCTAAAAGAGGATGTTGTATGAAAGTCACACGTTAAAATAAGAGAATTGTTCTAGGTACCTTCAGATCTTGAGAGAATATGATACGAAGATGACCCTCACGGACAACACGAAACTGTTCATGCACAGTTTCCTGAACTGCTTTTCTATATTCTAACATCATGAGTCCATTGGAAAATCTGTTTTCTCGTGGGTGGTCCAGATATAATAGCTCGTCAATGATACCACTTGCAAATTTGATTTCGATAAGTCTGGCGAGCACATCGAAAGTAGCCTCTGTGGATATAACAAGAAATATGACATTCAAGCAACTACTTTCAAAAGAAGTACCAGAGTTTTAAACAGCAAAAAGAGAGCAACTCTCTTACCAAATCCTTTTCCAGATTTGGTGCCGCAAAGATCACACTGCCACATATCCTGCAAAGAATGAGAATATAACTAACTAATTAAGAAAAGACAATGTAGTGAAAATTCAGTAATAGCACAGGTGGCGTAAACATGCGGAAGGCTATATATAAAGGCTGATGCAGAACACCAATAGCATACAAGATTAAGACACTCTGAGCTAAGAAGAAACTGACCGGAGCTGCCTGTGGAAACATGCCAAGTGCATGGTGCCCGGCACTTTCGTACTGTGACAAGCACAACCTTTGCTTTGCACGAGGTGAGAAGTATTCTGTCACAAATTTCCTCCAGTAGGTAATGCAATTTTCCTACAAAAAGGTATCAGTGATGGGAAAACTTGAGTAGATGCGATTAAATTGCAAAATGTCCAGGGATAAGTATTAGCTTACAGCAGGTCGTTGCTGCAGATGATATAAGTACATCATCAATTTCCGAGCACACACACCAACTTCATAAGGACGTACATTAGGAGCGATCTGTTGGGTTCCTTGTTGATGTTGTAATTGCTGTCTCAACTGCTGCTGCTGCTGCTGAAGTTGGAGTCTCTGAGAGGGTGACATGGATTGGAGAATCTGTTGCTGTTGCCTCAGTCTCTGCTGCTGCAGCAAAGCTTGCAACTGCGGATTCCTTCCCGTGGGGTCCTGCCGCTGGATCAACTGTTGTAAAATCTGCTGCTGCAACATGTCTTCTTGCTTCACTTCTAACCTGGGTTTCTTATCCACGTGGGAATAATTATTTTCCCTCATCGTAACTGAACCTTGCCCTGCTTGCTGCTGCTGAGGTATGTGTTGCATTGAAGTAGACCCATCAAGAACCAATGAACCCGGCATATTACTGCCATTCGAAGAGAAAGACAATGGTGATGTTGGGATACGCATATTATTGATGCCACCGCTCCTCTGCATATTTGGAGCTTCAGGGCCAACGGCATCAGTCAATGAGAAACTCGATTCGTTGGCTCCTGAGACCGCCGCTTTGTTCATGCCCCAGGAGAGCAGGACAGATGAAGGCGTCCAAATTAAGGACCGATTCAGAGGTGTGACAAGCTTGAAACCGTCCTCTTCGAACCAAACCAACAGAATCT
Organism: Lepidium sativum; assembly: GCA_023374145.1. NCBI lineage: Eukaryota > Viridiplantae > Streptophyta > Magnoliopsida > Brassicales > Brassicaceae > Lepidium > Lepidium sativum. Next base: position 23,783 of record JAKUCM010004802.1, on the reverse strand, counting down.
CAACCGATACCAAAGCTAAACGGATCCTAAGCAACTATGCTCTAGTTTCGCCGATCAAAGTGAGATTGTTATCAGTTCAAGATCTAAGACTGAGAGCACCCAGTAGTCAAAATCTGAAGAAATAGGAAAGGAAATCAGCGACTGAAGATAATACAAATCCGAAAAGCGTAAGGCCTGAAACTAGAAGCAAACAGTTCTTCGATGCAACAAAGAAGACAGAAAGTCTAATTTTTTATCCCACTCAAAAGCCCTAATTATCAAACAAGCAAATCTGAAATAGTTTCAACATCGAAACTCAAAAGGTTAAACTTACCAACACTCAAAACTTCAAATCAAATCAAAAACTTAGGACCTGTCAAGGAAATCGAGTCGACTAGCACGAATCCCAAAAATCAGAAATTTGTAGAAACCCAGCTGACAAAGGAAAACATTCACACACAAAAATATCAGCAAAACTCGGAAAAACAAAATAAATTAATTAAAACTTTTTTCCTCAAAAACTAAATACTCAAAAGAAAAATCTAATCTCAAACCAAAAAAAAAGAAAATATACAGCAGTAAAATTTAGTAAAAAATTATAACCTGAAATCAAAAAGAATTTAGAGAAAATACAAATGTACTACCATCAAATTAGGAAATTATTTATTAATCTCAAATTAAGACCTAGTTGAGAACAGATAATAATAAAATGTGATTGATTTTTTTAAAAAATTGCTCAAATTTTTTGACCAAAAGTAGAACCGGAAAGAAGCGAATGTACCGGTCAACTAGCGAAGAGTGACCGAGCTCGTGGATAAAACAACACCGATACGTGCTGATTTTTGAGTAGATCTCGTGCTATGTGTGGGACCTTTAGATACGTGGTTGCCTTCAATCGAGCTATCAAACGATTAAAAATTGCTCAGATTTGCAATATCTCTGTTCACGACGAGAATGATAATGAATCAAGTGAAATTGAGAACTGAAATCAAACCGAAGAGATAGAGAGAGAGTCTGAGAAAGCTAGGATTTGGAGAATTGAAGGAGGAGAGAGAGAAGACTGGGAAAAGCAAAAGAGCTTCTGAGCTTTGAGCAAATCAGAAGAATATGGCAAACTGAGAGGATTTTGCACGTGTGAATAATTTCGTAAAACGAATATACAGTAAGATCTACGATTGTTAATTACTCCTCCAAATTCATTAATGTGAACGCTCTAATACGATGTCGTTTAAATGCACCAAATTATTCCCGCAACAGAAATAATGGCCCTTAAGCCCAAATTATTATAACAACAGCAACAATGGAGCCAGTAGCCCACATAATTACAACATCAGCAGGAACAATAGGCCAACATCATTCATAATGGGCCATTGGGCCTATTACCCAAAATTACTACATCAGCCATAATGGGCCTAGTAGCCCAAATTCAGTAATTTGAACGCTCGAATATGGCACCGTTTCAAGAACAAGTACAATGGGCCTAGTAGCCCAAATTATCAAAACGTTGTCTTTTAGAAGGATAAACAGTAAACTAAGTAACATGACCTATAAATAACAACAAATAATTGAACTAATAATGGGTATAATACCGAATAAGGATCATACGTATTTATATAAATAACAAATGACGTTTTGAAAATGAGAACGACGAAAAGTTGGTCAACTAAATATAAATAGACAAAGAATAAAATGGCGTGTTGAATATGAAAAACCAATGAAAGAATAGCACTTGATTGTGGTTGATTATAAATTTACAATTGACTTTGGGTCCCACTTTGACGACTTTTACGTTGACTTTTGCCGTGTTTGAGCTTTGAGGTAGAGAAGGAAACTTACCTGCCACCTTTTAATATTCTAAATTAATAAACATTCTAATTTTCTTCACTTTATTATTTTTCAGGAAAAATAAATTGACTGCAAAGTACTACAAAGGAGAAAGCTTTGGAGCTTCTAGTTTCTCTACTTCACACGTATTGTCTAATTTCTCGGTTCCTTGTCAAAATTCTAGTTTGATTCTTTCTAGCTCATTTTTTGGAGAAGATTTAGACTAGGTTTTGAGTGTTGAAATTTCGGATATTCCGTTTTTCTTTTTAGAGTTTCCGAGATCTCGGCGGCGGAGTACTTTTTTAAGGCGAACCGACATGGCTTGGTACTCTAGTTGTAGAATTATGTTCGGTGGTCTGCTTATTTTTCTGGTTACGAGCTCGGTTTTGGAGAAATGTGAAGGATTTGGCGAATTTGGGTTTGAATTTCATCACCGGTTCTCCGATCAGGTCTCTGGGGTTTTGCCCACAGATGGTTTGCCTAATCGAGACTCTTCTAAGTATTACAGAGTGATGGCTCATCGTGATCGGTTAATCAGAGATCGACGACTCGCATCTGAAGATCAATCACTTGTTACTTTTTCTGATGGCAACGAAACTATTCGTGTTGATGCCCTAGGATTGTAAGGTTTTATCTTTTCTCAAAATTTCATTGAAAATTGATTCTCAGCTGCGCTTTACTTAGATTTATATTGATTTTATCTATTGCTGATTCTATAGCTTGATTCGTTATCTATTTTGTGAATTGTGGTAGAAGGTGGTTTCAAGGTTAATATTTTAAAGAAACTTGTGACTGAGATTTGAGGTTTGGAAATGTTTCTGTTGAACCTGCTGGTTGATGTTTGTAACAGTTTGCATTATGCGAATGTGACCGTTGGGACGCCGTCTAACTGGTTTCTGGTTGCTTTAGACACTGGAAGTGACTTGTTTTGGTTGCCCTGTGACTGCACCAATTGTGTTCGTGAATTGAAAGCACCCGGTGGCTCGGTATGTCACGTTTTGCTTATATTACTTATAGTTGCATGTGAGTATGTTGTCTTTGGCTTGAACTTGTGGTCTAAAATTTCGAGAACCTGATGGCTTTGTTCTAATGAAGACTTTAGTTTAGTTGTGGAGGTCACTTGACTGCATATGGGATAAAGATCAATTATAGGATTTAAATCTGACTTTGGGCAATTTTTTGTTAACTAAGACGTCGAACACTTAATACAGTGAGGCCAGACCTAGACTTATTGAGGATGCATCTATCTCTTTAATGCTTACCATATAAAAGCGAATAAGATTTTGTTTTATCTCTCTAGACATTATTGATGGGTTCTTTACATAAGTGTTTTTATTTTCGTTGCACAGAAATTGGACCTCAATATTTATAGCCCTAACGCATCATCGACAAGTTCTGAAGTTCCTTGCAATAGCTCCTTATGTACAAGAGGTGATCGATGTGCTTCCGCTCAAAGTAATTGCCCATACCAAATCCGGTATCTTTCTAATGGTACCTCATCTACTGGAGTCTTGGTGGAGGATGTACTTCACTTAGTTTCAAATGATAAAAGTTCGAAAGCTACACCTGCCCGAGTTACCTTAGGGTAAGTAATTACTTGACATCACAGTATATAATATACTGTCATAGAAATATTTTATGTTTCTCAAACCATCTATTATGTTGGCACTTGGCAATGCCAAGTCTAATCTTTTCAATCTTTCTGTGCTGAGACAGATGTGGTCAGGCTCAGACTGGTGTATTCCATGATGGTGCAGCTCCAAATGGTCTTTTCGGGCTTGGTTTAGAAGACATATCAGTTCCTAGTGTACTAGCAAAGGAAGGAATTGCAGCAAACTCATTCTCAATGTGTTTTGGGAATGATGGAGCTGGTAGGATCAACTTTGGTGATAAAGGTAGTGTAGACCAACGAGAAACGCCATTGAATATAAGACAACCACAGTAAGCAAGCCGTTGAATAATAACTGAACTTTTTCATCTCCTAGAATATACTTCCAGTAATTTATTCTAACTATGATCTTGTTTTGTCAACCAGTCCTACTTACAATATCACTGTCACTAAAATAACCGTTGGAGGGAATACAGGGGATCTTGAATTTCACGCTGTTTTTGACTCTGGAACTTCGTTCACTTATCTGACTGATGCGGCTTACACTTATATTTCAGAGAGTGTAAGTCTTCGTCTATATTGTACATGATCTTGATTTGTAGTACATGGCTTGATTATCCAAAATGGTTTTTCAGTTTAACTCTCTAGCTCGGGACAAACGTTATCAAATAACTGATGATTCTGATTTGCCTTTCGAGTACTGTTATGCATTAAGGTTGTCTCTTTACTCTGGTCACAATCACTTTGTTTCTCTCTAAAACCTTACTAACTAAATTTTGGATATTTTTATTTATAGTCCAAACAAAGAGAGCTTCCAGTATCCAGCTGTGAATTTGACAATGAAAGGCGGTGGCTCATTTCCGATTTATTACCCGTTAGTAATAATCCCCATGAAGGTTAGTTAGGCCTCTGTAATTACACCGCACCTCTGTAACTTCTCGGCCATATCTTAAGCTTGTCTCTCCTTGTGATGATTTCAGGACACTGATGTTTACTGTTTAGCCATCATGAAGATTGAAGACATTAGCATCATCGGACGTAAGTATCATTTTGGAAAAACCAGTAAATGTTCTTACTTTACTTATGATGCGAGATATTTATCGGTTCTCATTACAATATGCAGAGAACTTCATGACTGGCTATCGTGTCGTGTTTGATCGTGAAAAATCCGTTCTTGGCTGGAAAGAATCTGATTGTGAGTTTCTATTCCTTGAAGAACACTTAGCTCAAGTCTTATTATATTCTTTTTAATCCGACCTTTACTTTCATGGCTTAGGCTACACTGGTGAGACCTCTGCTCGGACACTTCCATCGAACCGTTCTTCTTCAGCTAGATCACCAGCTTCATCATTTGATCCAGAGGCCACAAACATACCATCTCAAAGAGGACCAAGAACGTCGGCTTCTTCTCATTTAGTCTCAATATCACTTCCATTTTTCTTCTTCTTCTCAATTTTGGCCATCTTTTGATTATTATTACACATATATAATTAGCCATATATTATACACAAATTTGTATTCTTTAAAAGATTATTTGGTTAGATCACCAAAACATACAACAATACCGCTATGTTATTTCTTTTTTAGATTGTATATGTTAATTGATTTCACTAGATTTTGTATATAGTAAAAATAATTTAATTTGAAAAAAAACAGAAATAATTATAGTAACGTAAAATTTGAATTTTTAGATAGTTGAGATTTAGTTTGATTTTCTTTTAACTAATTTTTTTTAACAAAATCTAAAATCCAATCCATAAAAAAAGTTGAATAATATGTGCACCACCATTTCCAATGTATCCTCAGGTTCTACAGCTTTACTTTTTTCGTAGTCATGTGGTTTATACTGGTGAGTATATTCATATTAAAAACGTTTTATTCAAGTTATTTTTGCGATTTTTTGTTTTCTAATTCCAATTCTAGAATTTGTAACACCACCACCACAATTGATGTATTACAATTGAGATCAGAATAATACGTTCTCAGGCTCATTATTATTTCAGGTAATAACTTTTCTTTACTACTTAAATTTTCTTTTGAAAAAGCTTTTGTTAGGTACTTTTATTTTTGGCTCTTTGTTTTAGTAAAAAGAATTTAATTTGTGATGTTTATATACGTAAGCGCATGGATGAAAAAGGTTTTATTCATATACATTCCATTGCGAGTTTCAATAAGATAATTTTTTTTTTCTTGTCAACGGACAGATTATATTGGAGCACGACTGGCTGGTCCAATAGTCAAATTCCTACACAATGTAGGCATGGGGACTCGATCCCGGATTATGCAAATGCGCTGCCTTAAATGGACTTACCGCTTGCCACTAGGCTAAATGCCATTTGCGATAATTCTTTTTGTTTAGTTTAAATTTTTAATTGTTTTATTTTCTCGGTTAATTTTGTTCTTAAAAAATTGATTAATTGGAGAAGTATTTTTGATTAAGTGGTTAAATCCACATATGTTGAATTCTTTGTTAGAATTTGATTCCGAAAAGTCTCAGAAATTTTCATTTGATATTGTTTAGAGTTGTAGGAATGAGTTTAAGTTATGATTAAAATATTTTCAATCTAAATGAAATATTTTTTTTCCAGCTCAAAGCACTTACACGTAATATTCAAGTAATCTTAAATGCTTTAAGAAATTTAGATGTTGTCGAAGTGAAGATATAAATCGATAAACATTATAGTATATCAACGATTCGTATTTTATGGGATGATTTTTACTCTCTTTTTGTTTTGTTTTGTGATAAACAATTAATAATGTTTTGTGTTTCTTATAGGATTATGAAATCAAAAGTCGACATATGTTTAATGCCTCTTCATTTGAGGATTCCATTTAATCATAACCAAGAAGATTCATCTGGATCAAGTTCAAGCATTCAAAGTGTTTGAGATATGAGGAACTGGAAACCTACAAAGTTTTAGATAAGTGGAGAAACTTATAATTCTATTTTGTAGGGTTTATCTTTTCTCGGATTAGCATGCCGTTTGTTATATTTTTCCTTTTCCGTTTGCTATTTTTTCTTTATTTCTTCTTTTCTTTTGATAGCTTGGTTCTTTGAATCCATACTTGTTCGTTTTGTTTTGTTATTTCTCTTTGTTAGCTTGCTAGTTTTTATAGAATAATCATTACAACTACTAATGTTTCCATTGTACGATCTAGATACAACCTATTATTGATGGAGACAACAAATCCATGTGAAAGTATCCGACGGTCAAAGAAACTCGTGATGGAGTTCTCGTGGTCCATCAGTTCATATAATAGTGATATTTTGTATTGGTCAATTTCTGATAGTAATATTGCTCATTGGTCGTATATAAAGTGGGTCTAGATTAGGTCAAAAATGAAGGTGGAGATGAGATGATGATATATGGGACAAAGAAGAAAAGCAAAGTCAACGAGAACAACATAGATCTGACACTTGTCTGATCTATAGGAGCTTCTCATGTCATTCTCTTTCGTCGACAAATAGAGATAACATAGCCAAAGAGAGAAACATACAACAGACATGGCCCAACTCTCACGGAGTTCACGAGCATGAGCTTCACAATCCTCCACACTAGGCTCGGTAAAACTTGAAAACTCCAACTAGACTAAATTTGTGTCTGTTTAATACTTAGTTTTTATACGATTAGACTAAATATATACGATTAAAATATGAAACTTTTTGTAGTTTCTATACTTAGCGACACTTCCTTCACTATTTATCCCATCCTAACATATCTTTTAGTCCCAAGCTTATAACGTATCAATAATATTAAAACGTACATTAAACCTATTTGGTCCAAGTGATTGAAGGTTTACTTATAGGACCGAAAAAAACATGTTTCTTACTTAAGCATTTTTTAAACCAAAGTTCAACTCTACGTATCTATAATAATGTTTAAAATTTAGATTATGAATCGAATCTTATCAAAAAAAATATCAAAAAAAATAGTTCCATTTCGCATCATCGGATTCTTGATCCACGAAACATAAGAATCAATCACATTAGGCTCAATTATATTTTACTCAACCAATAAGTTCCTTCTATTAAAGAAGAATTGGTTTCCATTACCACTATCATTAAATATACATTATTTATAACACATGTTGAGATATTAAGATGACCAATACGTACGTTGTTTATTTATTATTGATTCAGTGGACCATACTTAACCTCAAATTAAGATTGTTTATTGTGGTGGATCATACTATATAAAATTTAACTCGTTATAGGTACAACAAAATAATATTGTTGTGATATCCATGTGTATAAAGTATAAACTATATAGTGGATTATTTTGTCATTGTTTACATGAATCAAGTTGTAGATATGAAACAATTATTTTATTTTCTCTAATCTGTTTTATATTTCTTAAACAAATATTTAATCCAGATTATTTTCTCTAATCTGTAATTTTTACTAATATTATTTAGAATTTTGAAAGATAGATTTAGATTATGAATAAATTTTTGTAGATATATTTATTTAATAACTATGAAAATAATCCAATATTTGGTGATGTATTATGCAAGCAAAACCATAATAAAACGTTAAAAAACAACTTACGAAAAAGTAAAAAGAAACAGAAAAGTTGGTAAAAATAAAGCAAAGGTTACAGACTTGAAAGAGATTTAAAGGTAATTGAGATGTGATATTAATTAAAGTGGAAATTCAGAACTATAGCTTATTGGTTACCTTTGGAAAAAACAAAGAATCTGTCACCCACCAACTCTAGATTTCAGGATGATGCTTATTGGAAGATAATTCCTAACTTAAATTTGATTATCTTAGGAGACAAAGTTTGACGTCACAAGTTATATCTTATCAAATTTTGGATCAAGTGGCAAAAGTCACTCCATAAACATGTTGATGTTTTGTTGTTTGTAGCATTTTTCTGCAAAGTGGTTTCATAAACACATTCAGATTTTGAACAACTTACAAAAAGTGTAGTTCCGAGTAAATTATTTAGCACTGCGAAAACAAAGTTGGTAAAGAGACTTCTGAGACATGTAAAATCTTCTAAGTAAAATGTAAACGTTGAGACTCATTTAGGATTGTCACAATCTTCAAGTTATCTATCGATAGAGTCACTTTCAATATGTTAAGCGAGATCAGGTAACATGACAATTTCGACTTCAAAATGCAATAATAATAGATTTCTTCGGATTCTATAAATATCTGTCAACGCCATATATGAAGCAAAATCACCCAAATTCAATAGGTATTTTCAAACCATTTTTTCTTGTATTCCTTTTTGTGAATTTTTTTTTTCTTTTTGTGAAATTTTTATAAGTTTGGACATGTATATTTATTTTAGCTTTTTTTCAATGATATTTATTTTTTCCCTTGTTTTATATAATCTTTATCTTGTATACTTGCCGTATTTTATCAATCATTATGCCAAAAAGAAACATATTGATTTCCTATTTTGTTTCTGTGACATTTACATCTTGTCTCTTCTACTTGGACCATTGAGAGATGACTCATTCAATTACTTGGACCCAACTATCATCATACAGAAATGACCATTGAGAGAGATTAAGCTCATTCTTTCTCTCTCTCTCATCTCAAAGCTTTAGACACTTGATCACATCAAAAGAAAAGACAAAGCTTTTCTTTGCTGTTCTACAATGTTGTCATCCACAAAGCATAAGATCAACCTTAGTGCTTTTTCAATTGCCTCATCATCGTCATCATCCTCCTCCACATCAACATCATCATCATTAGGTCAAAGCAGTGCTCAAGATACCATGGAAGAAGTATGGAAAGAAATCAACCTTGGTTCACTTCATCATCATCATCAACTAAACACCAGCCATGAGCCGATGTTGAAAAACCAAAACCCTGATAACTCAATCTTCCAATATTTCCTCAGCATGCCTCTCAATCAACAACCCCCACCACCTTCTTCTTCCTCCATTGTCACTACTCCTCTACAGCTCTTCTCTGCCTCTACCGCCGCCTCTTGCCACTGTTGGCAGCTTAAACTCCGGCGTTGGCTTCGAGTTCCTTGATAAAACAGATAGTCTTGTTGCTGCTAACCCTCAATCTAATGAGGAACCTGCAAGGTCTGGTTCTATAGGGAAGAAAAGAGGCCATGATTCTGATGAAAATAAAGGAGATAGAAGGCATAAGCGTATGATTAAGAACAGAGAATCTGCTGCTCGTTCAAGGGCTAGGAAACAGGAATGTGTTTCTCCTTTTCTCTTCTACTTTCAATTTTCTGTGAATCAAAACAGGATTTAGTGTTAAAACTACAGTCTCCTCTGTACTAACGTGGATTATGAATCTTTCAGGCATATACAAATGAGCTGGAGCTTGAAATTGCTCACCTGCAGAGAGAGAACGCAAGACTCAAGAGACAACAGGAGCAGGTAAACGATAACCTGTATTCATTTCTTGCAACTAATGAACTTATTTAAAGTCTAATTCTATCATAAGAAACTTGTGGTTTTCTGTCTTAATAAGGACATTGTGAGTGTAAGATTCAGTTACTTAAGGCTTATGTTGTTCTGTTTCTGGTTTTGGAAAATGCAGTTAAAAACTGGAGGAAGCAACTCAAAACCAAGTAAAGAAAACACTTCAAAGGTCTTCAACAGCTCCATTTTGAGAGAAATCTACAAGTCCTTTGTTCTCATGAAGAAGAGATTAAAATGGAAATGTTTGTACATTTTAGCTAAGTTAAACTTGTGGTAAGTAATGTAAGGAGTGTGTAGAAAAAATGTCTAGAAAAAGAAAGAAACAACTTTCTTCTTCTTATGAACTCTTTTGACATATTGTACTATTTTTACTCTACTTAACTCATATTATTGTATTGTCAAGTCCCTATCTAGTAACATGAGTTTCTGTTTTCACTGTCTTACTCATTAGTGATTTTGAACCATGACCAGAACTTTGTTATTTTTTGTCTTCTTTTGGTCCACTATTGATTACTTGATGATAATGTCCAAAAAGATTATTGTGTTTGCTTTTATTAGCAAAGAAACAGAGAGACAATAAAACACCTAAAAGAGCAAATCTTGGTGACATCTAATTTTTAGCTAAAAGTGCAGTTAACAACAAATTTGCTAATCTTCACAATCTAACGCTTTAAAGGGCTTAATAAAAGGAACCTTTAAAAGTGTGTCTTTGTATTGCCTTCAACAAATTTTTTCATGTTTGAGGATCTAAGACAACTTTAAAGCAGCAAGTCAGTAAATAGACAGGACTGAACAGTTCATCAATACATCTGAAGAAAGTGTTCAAGTGCGCAACAACTTGCTTGTTTCATTCTGATCCTATTAAAGTTGTTCTTCTGATGCATTACCTTACTCAAGCATTTAGAACCAATCTAAAAGAATAACAACAATATGATTGAGAGATTGAGATCAAGATATTATTCGAAATCAACAACATTCAGAATAAATTCCTGAACTTTATCTAGTAAGAAGCACATGTAAATGGAAAAGCATCAGCTTTCTTTTCCTCAGTTTGGAAAGAAAAAAATCTTCAAACACCAAAAGTAAAGAACAAAAACTCAATCTGTCGACAATCATAATCATCTTCATATACATAATTACATATTACATTCTGAAATCTTAGTTTTGAGTATTTGTTCCCAAACTAATTTACAGTAAATCTCAATGTCAACAGTGAAAAAAGAAGATTGTTTTCATCTAACAAGAATACACCAAGAAAAGAGCTTCATTGTTCCATAAACTGAGGGGTTGGTGGACTCATTTTCTCACTCTTCTTCTCTGTACCTGCTTCAAATATTAGATTCAAGAACTCAAATCAATGTTAAGATGTTAATCTACCTGTAAATGTATATATATAGTCACCATAAGAAGCTTCACGAATCTCGACTTCTCTCAGTTCTTGGACAAGGGCACAACAACAACACATTAGATGTGACAAAAAGTCGTCAATGGACCCTCCCTGCCAAATTCAAGACACCCGTTTTAGTTTTCAGATCTTAATCCCTTAACTAAGTAGATTGATGGCAATGTACAGTTATGTTCAGTGTCTTTCGAAGCTTCTTCCTCATGCAGCAAGTATAGCAGCAGCATGAGAGCACTAATGAAGACACCAATAGCTCTTGACACACTTCAGTTGAAGCTGGAAAGCCATAAAATGAAATTTCGAATCAGATTCTTGAAAGCTTATATGAAGATCACAAAATAGTTTGTTTTCTTACAGATGTGTTTATTCGTTGCCACAGTGGAAATCTTCGACAATGTACCACACGGGAAAAACAATGTCTTCAAGCCTGCGTTTTGAACTTTAGATATGTTATAACTCTAGAAGTGAAAACAGTTGAATTGGTACTCGTCTCTCTTAACGAAAAAAAACATGTGGAACATTTGTTAGGTAATCACATTGGTGAAACAGAAGGAAAGGGCTTACATAGAGAAGGTTCTGAACAACAATCCAGCAAGTCAGTGTGCCAATCTTCATGGTGTTGTGATGATCGTTTTGAAAGTAGATCATCTCCAGATGAAACATACGACGTTGATCTACATTCAACAATAACATTCCAAAGCCTTCAATCATGAAACGTGCAAAACACATTAAGTATATGAAACTTTTTATAGTGAATGGAGGGAGATTAACCTTGAAGTTGCACGAATACGACCACTATCTGTGTCATATGAATCATCTTTCTTCTTGCTAGATTTACGCTCTTCTCTTCTAGAATTCTTCTTAGTTAACTCCTTCTCAGAATCAGGATCAACAAAAGCAGCATTTTGCGTAACATCAATCAAGTGTTGTATGACTTCACATTGATCTGCATCATAACGTGCACGTGAACACTGCAACTCAAATTGCAGTTTCTCCTCCTCTGTTTTGAGAGCTTCACAAAAACCCATTTTGGGGTAAGAACGAGAGAGTGTTTTTTTCAAAACCGATGCAGCAACTTCTCTTTTCGATTCTTGTTTCAAAATAACATCTTGCACTCTTCTATCTTCGTCATCAAGAGTGTACTCACGCTGATCATGATCAATTACTTCCAACCTCTCCTGCATAACAAATCACATTCTATATATCCAAAAATGGCAACAACACCAACAAAAAAACTGGTAAAAATGCAAGCCAATTTACCCGAATCCGAACATTGTCGACCAAAGTGATAAGTGGAATGATCTTGAGATACCGATCAATCTCATCCTGAGCTTTTCGAAACTGGTAAACAATGTTCCAACCCATAGCCAACAAGTAAAGATAACTCTTTTCCTGACAGCTATTAACTAGAATGTAAGATCTTCTAAGAGCATCCTCAAGCCCTTCAAGCGGCTCAAGAATCTCAGGACATTGCTTTAACTCAGAGATTTTAAGCTGCTCAAGCAAATTACCAATGAGCTTAAGATGCTGAGCGAATTGACGACAATTTTTCTTGTGCATTCGGGCCGTATTCGCAGCACTTACTATCATTCCTATTAGTTTCACAGCATCTACGCCTGTAAGCTGAGCTACTGACGCAAATTCTCCTAACTGATCCCATGAAAGTGCCATTTTTCTACCTGTTTATCATCAATTTCATCGCTTAACAACAGCTCAAAACCCAAGACTCAAAAATGAAGCAGAACTCAAGAAAGTTTTGAAATTTTTACCTCCAGTGACTAAATTCTGACTACAAACCACAACAATGAGTCTCCAAGCTTTCAAAGAATCGCATTATAGGTTCCACTGTGACATTAAAGCAAGAGAGAAGACAAAATGTCATATTAAATTATGGGAATTCTCCAGGTCCAGTAAGCTTTATATGCATTAAAGATCTTCAAAAAGACAACATTTTTAACATTTTAACATTTTAACAAGACAAAAGCGATAAGCTCGCTGGTAACTCATTGGAGAAAACACTTCCTTTAGCGAGCAAGCCCGAGACTTAAATCAAATGAAACAGACATCAAAATTCAGAGAGAAATTAAAAAAATGAATAAATAGAAAGAAACAGTGTTGAACTGCTTACCTCATACATTGAACCAGACAAGAGTTACAGAGCTTGTCAGAGGAATTTCTTTGAATAAAGTCAGAGAGATTATCCACAAACACAAAAATAAAGAACAAAAAGAAAACAAAATGGAAGACGAAGTCTCAGTGCTTGTGAGTCACGAGAGATTCTGTAGTGGGTTTGGTCTATCAACCAGCTTATCCACCATCACATGCCACGTCGGAGTTTTAAGTAGCTTGCACGAGTTGCGATTTACGAATTAGCCATGTGTCACTCTCCATATTTACATTTCTACCACGTTCAAGTCTCCTTTGAAAATTTCATAACTTGACCAATAAGTTATTTAAGTATATTTAAGAACTGAAAATGACTTTGACTCCTATTGAGATTCGATTTTGGTTCTCAGATTAATGAAACCGATAATTTATAAACAAATTTCGGTTTAAATTATTGGATTTGATTCGGTTTGGTAAAAGAGACTTTAGACCATCAGATCTTAAGTTGTAAAGTTAAGTAGATACATCGAACGGTGGATAGCGAGGAAAGCGTACACATGTGAAGTACGAGATATTTTCCTGTGCAAAGACTTGAGAAGGTCGTTTTTGTTTTTGACAAATGAAAGAGACCTGAGAAACCCAGAGATCGAGATTGAGATTTATTAGAGAAGAACATGATCGGAGACGGAGTCGAAGATGAAGAGAAATGGCTCGCAGCCAGTGCTGCTGCTTTCAAGCAGAACGCATTCTACATGCAACGCGCTATTGTAATTCTGCTACTCTTGGTTCTTCTATTCGTTTCTCAGTGACTATTTCATTTCTGTGAAATTGAGATCGAGAATTGTTTAACTTTGTTTGGCACTTGTTATACAACGAAATTGGTGTCTGGAATTGAAGATCAACCCTAATTTTGATTTTGGAAAAAAAATCTTTTGCTGGTTTTGGTTAACTAGGACTCGAATAATCTGAAAGATGCTCTCAAGTATTCAGCTCAGATGCTTAGCGAGTTGCGGACTTCAAAGCTTTCACCTCACAAGTACTATGATCTTTGTAAGTTGTTTCCATAATTTGATCTGCCATGATCATATGTTTCGCTCAATCCCTAATTTTAACTTGTACGTTTTTTTTCGTGATCTGATTTGACGGGTTTAGATATGCGAGCTTTTGATGAGTTGAGGAAACTTGAAATTTACTTCGTGGAAGAAACTCGACGTGGCTGCTCGGTCATTGAACTATATGAGCTGGTTCAGCATGCTGGCAACATATTACCTCGTTTGTAAGTGACGAATACAATCCCTCTCTTGTCTGTTCCTATGTTTTGTCAAGCTCTTGGGTCGTTTGTGCCTTTGGAAAATGGCAAGCCCATATTTGGTTTATGATCCTAAATTCATGTAGTCTCAAAGATGATTTATTTGACCACTAAATGTTGCTAGCAATTCTCCGGTTATTAATTTGTCTCCTTTTCTGTCTAAAGTTAACTGTTCATTTACTTTTCTTTTCCTAGGTATCTCCTATGTACAGCAGGATCTGTTTATATCAAAACCAAGGAAGCTCCAGCCAAGGAAATTCTCAAAGATCTTGTTGAGATGTGTCGTGGGATTCAGCATCCTTTACGTGGTCTCTTTTTGAGAAGTTACCTTGCGCAGATTAGTCGAGATAAATTACCTGACATTGGCTCTGAGTATGAAGGGTAAGCACGTAGACACTATTGTTAGGGTTTTATCTTCACAGCAGCCGGGACTTGCATGGAGTGCCTGATTTATTTTCTTAGACGAAGATCCCTAGTTTGTTTTGACATCATTTAGTATCTTGACTTTATGCTGGGTCAATAAGCCAAGTGTTTATTAGTATTATTTTCCAATTTTATTTTGGTCAAGGAACTCTTTTTACTGATATACTGAAATTTATATTCATGTAGTTGGTGACTTGTTTGCTATTCTCTACAGAGATGCTGATACAGTCACAGATGCTGTGGAGTTTGTATTACTGAACTTTACTGAGATGAATAAACTCTGGGTCAGAATGCAACATCAAGTGAGTTATGATTTAAGATTGTTATGTCCCTTCTACAGTTTTTGGAACCTAGCTTGCCAGAATGTTTGCACGTCATGGAAATATAATTAGACTATGAGAGCATGATTCTGATCACGCAGGTGTTGTATTGCTTGTGAATCATTACCCTTTGATGATCCTGAGTTGAGGCTTGCTATCGGGCTTTCTGGTCTGCAGGGACCTTCTCGAGATAGGGAGAAACGGGAGAAAGAGAGGGGCGAGCTTCGTGACCTTGTAATATGACTTTCGTACAGCTGATAACAATGTACTGATAGTGTCTACCATTCGTTTAGCACTGATGGAAGCGTACAATTTATAGGTGGGGAAAAACCTTCATGTGCTGAGTCAGTTAGAAGGTGTGGACCTTGATATGTACAGAGATACAGTTCTTCCTAGAGTCTTAGAGCAGGTAAAAAATATTTTATCCTATACACTCATACATGCAAATTTTACTTATGCCCTAACTAATAACTAATTCCTGTCTGGTGGTTTCTCAGATAGTGAACTGTAGAGATGCAATTGCTCAGTATTACCTACTAGACTGTATTATTCAAGTTTTTCCTGATGAGTATCACTTGCAGACTCTTGATGTACTTCTTGGGGCTTGTCCACAACTTCAGGTAGTCTCATAGTTAGCATTATACTCTGCTCTCCTTCATCTAATTTGGCTGTTTTAGACAAGAAGTTGTGTTTGGTCCTTTACTATGATTTAGTGTCAACTGCACTTTCCCATTTTTGGTGTTGGTAGCACTATCTCTTGTCTTTCTCACTTTCTCTCTGGCTTTCTTCTTAGCCATCAGTTGACCTCATGACAGTTCACTAATTTCCTGTTTTCTTCTCTCTTTGTGGCCAACTTCTCAGCCATCAGTCGACATCATGACAGTGCTATCACGTTTAATGGAGAGGCTGTCAAATTATGCTGCCTCAAATGCTGAAGTATTACCATACTTCCTGCAAGTGGAAGCTTTCTCAAAGTTGAACAAAGCAATTGGAAAGGTAACCTTTACATGTAGGCTGTGATCAACTTGCTGGTTATGTGCAGTTGCACACTTGTTTCGGTAGAAAAGGATGAAAGCAATGGCAATTCAAAAACCGTATTGACTGAACTTGTTAGTGTCATGAAAGACATTGAGAAGCTCACAACGATTTGTTGCCAGAACTTTTTATATACGTAAAACTCTTCACTTTAGATGATTCCATCAGCATGTAGAAAGATACAGTGTTCTTGATGCGTTAGATGTAATCTCTGCAAAATGTGACCCTTCTTAGATTTTAGTGCCTTTTTCTTCCAATGGAAAATTCCTCAGTGGAAATGCTATGATGTTGCAGGTGATAGAAGCACACGAAAACATGCCTATCCTGAGTGCAGTAACCCTATATTCCTCCCTTCTCAAATTTACTCTCCATGTTCACCCTGATCGGCTAGATTATGCGGACCAAGTGTTGGTCAGTTTTCTTTTGCCGACTATAGTTACTTATTGTTCTCTTCTTAAGCCAAGTGTAAATACTTTGTGTTCTGTCAGTGGTGCTTAATGGCTCTAAGGATCTCATGATAAAGATAATCTTGTGGTTCTGTTCACATTGCTAAATTTTTTGTATATGAAATAGAACCGGAATTAGGTTCATCTTTGTTCATTTATCCCGTTAACATATTTTGGTTAGAAATTATTGTATTATTCGATTACATGAATCTGCTTTATATACAAGTTTATGGTAGGATACATTTGCAGAAAACTTTATACTTAGTATCTTATGCTATTTCTTTGCTGGAATAAGCTGCTTCAGATGAAAGAGTATGAATATAATGTTCTTTACTTCCTCTGCCCAGGGATCATGTGTTAAGCAACTGTCCGTAAAAGGAAAGATTGATGACACCCGTGCAACAAAGGAGATTGTCTCACTTTTAAGTGCTCCCTTAGAAAAGTATAATGATGTTGTCACCACTCTTAAACTAACAAACTATCCCCTCGTAGTGGAGTACCTTGATAACGAGACAAAGAGAGTAATGGCTACTGTAATAATTCGAAGCATTATGAAAAACAATACACGTATTGCTACAGCAGAGAAGGTATAATACTATTATGCTCTTACCATTATGATACTCCTACTGGTTTGGTAAAGTTAAATTTCTTTGTCTTGTTTTACTTTGGTAGGTTGAAGCACTGCTTGAACTGATCAGGGGACTAATCAACGATTTGGATGAGCCACAAGGTTTTGAGGTTGTTATAAGCATTTAGTGATACATTATCTTCTGTGGGTTGAGACGTATCTTCTCAGTCACTTGTTAATTACAAAAAAAAAAAATAGAACCACAAAAGAAAAATGAATTTGACTTCTATACATATCTGTCTACTATTTTAGGTTGATGAAGAGGATTTTGAGGAGGAACAGAATTCTGTTGCACGCCTCATCCACATGTTATATAATGATGACCCGGAAGAGATGTTTAAGGTGCATGGAACTCCTGATCATTTTTTTTTATTCATTTGTGTCATCTCTTTATGTTCGGATTAGGTGTTCTAGTTATTGGCTTGCATTTAGATTTTTTAAGATGTTTTATGGCGCTTGTTCTATTTCGTTCATAGTTTCCTCTACTCTTTTGTTTGTAATTTAGTAGTCAGTTATATGTATTTTGCCAACAAAAGTCAACATGTCCTTCAACATTTCTGTTAACATTTTAGATTTCAGTCGTTAAAGCTGTCTCATTGAATTTCAGATAATCAGTATCCTGAAGAAGCATTTCCTGACAGGAGGGCCAAAGCACTTAAAGTTTACTATTCCTCCCCTTGTTGTTTCTACTCTAAAGGTTTGATTTTTCAAACGAAATAATCAAAATACATTCAGTTGAATGATTTGATGCCATTCTTTAAATCCCCTCATAATTGATGTTGAGTTTGACTTGGGATGACATGGTTTTGTGTTTTCCTTCTATCTGTTATACACATAGAAGTGTATCTGAAATACTTTGCAAATAAATTCTTGAAAATATGTAATCTTTGTTAGCTGTTTTCTTTTTATATGTAGCTAATCAGGAGATTGCCAGAGGAAGGCGACAATCCTTTTGGCAAAGAGGCTTCGGTTACTGCTAATAAAATCT
This sequence comes from Lepidium sativum, assembly GCA_023374145.1. Taxonomy (NCBI): domain Eukaryota; kingdom Viridiplantae; phylum Streptophyta; class Magnoliopsida; order Brassicales; family Brassicaceae; genus Lepidium; species Lepidium sativum. The sequence continues at coordinate 5,312 of JAKUCM010004802.1, read as the reverse complement.
TCCAATTTCTAAATCAGGTAAGTTTTCATATTTTTTCACATCTCTGGAGTGTCAAATCTGTTTTTCTACGTATAAGAGTGTGCTTTCAGAGCTACATGTCTTTAGTTATCTTTGGCCAAATTTAGTTCATACGTCTCACTCGAAAATTCTTGTATGTATAGCAAGGAGACTACTGGTATTGCTCTGACTCTGATTTAGGCTTTCACTTCTTGTCTTTACCTGTTGTAGCTTTTTGCTTATTGCAGATTATCGAAGCGCTTCCTATTGTTCCATCACCTGACTTGGCATTCCGGTTGTACTTGCAATGTGCTGAGGTAGATAAATGACCCGTTTATTTTGTATGCACTGACATCATCAAAATGCTCACAGGATTTTCCTATTTCACCAGGCTGCTAATAAGTGTGATGAAGAACCAATTGCATATGAATTTTTCACCCAGGCATACATCTTATATGAAGAAAATATTTCGGTTAGTTATATTTTTCACCCAGGCATACATGTATTTTAATCTCTGGTATTTAAGCCAAAATAATTGAGTCAGTTTAGTCTTTCTCATGCTTCAAAACCTTGTCTTTAAAACAGAACTCAAAGGCCCAAGTGACCGCATTACAACTTATAATTGGAACTCTGCAAAGGATGAACGTATTTGGTGTTGAGAATAGAGATACTTTAACACACAAGGCCAAAGGGGTACTTTCTCATGATACGTTAATTTGTTTATGTTGCATTAAATTGTCTTTCTTCTTAAATGCTAATGAGGGGAAACGTCAATCATCTTGCAGTATTCAGCAAAACTTCTAAAGAAACCTGACCAGTGTCGAGCTGTTTATGCCTGTTGTCATCTATTTTGGCTGGAAGATAATGAGGCCATACAAGATGGAGAAAAGTACGTTTTTGTGTGTGCTATAGAAGACAAAACCTTTTATTTACTCAACAGCAGCTCATCATATTTCTTACTTGAAATACAGGGTTCTGCTTAATCTCAAACGAGCACTTAAAATCGCAAAATCGGTCAGCACACCAGTGGGTAGTACAGGATCCATTACCCTCTTCATTGAGATACTAAACAAGTAAGTAAATGCTTTGTATTTTTCTTACTTCTCATCGTTTTTATTCCTTAAGAGCATCCACATCATGTAATGTAATTTATTTGGCAGGTACCTTTATTTCTATGAGAAAGGAATTCCACAGGTAACAGTTGAATCAGTGGAGGCCTTGATCCAGCTGATTAAGAGCGAAGAACAATCGTTATCATCTGATCCATCTGCTGAATCGTTCTTTGCAAGTACGCTTCAGTTCATAGAGTTCCAAAAGCAGAAAGGTGGTACAATTGGTGACAGATACGAGATTATCAAAGTATAGACTCTCGTTGGTATAAAGAGTTGTTAACATTTTTACTTTGTGAATGAGGAAGGGACTTGTGTGTGTTGATTGCTGCTCGAAATATTCGGTTTAGGTCGGGTTTTTTATTCCTCGGATTATAAATCAGGGTGGTTTTTGCTTTGTAACTTGTGGAGAGTCTGGTGTGTTTATATGAATCTTTATTGGTTACTGGCGAGTAATCTGAGTTTTAAATTTGGTTCATTATTAAATAAAAGTTTTCTTTTTATGTTTTCTGTTGAAAAATATATTTTACTATAATTAACTCTCAAAAAAGAAAAAAGAATTCACAATCTACACGAGTGATTATATATTTACAAATAAATTATACAATGTATAATTAGTATACATTAAGTCCTAATTTTACTGAAATTTTAGAGACTATGGAGTAAAAAAAAACTATTTAATAGGAAAAAAGAATTTAATTTAAAAACAAATTGCAGGCAAGAAACTGAAGTTAAAGAGAAAACAAATTAAATAAAGCAAGACAATCGGGGAAGTTGATGGAGGAGATTGTTCCTTTTGTGAACGCTTCAATGGCATAAATTTCCTGCCATTACATTCCTGCTACTTCCTCTCTCTTTCTCTTTCCTTAGTTCTCGATACGATTCATCATTGTTTTACGTTTATGCTTCTTCTCTCTTTTTGATCTTTCTCTTCTTATCGCTTACATTTTTGATTCCAATTAGGGTTTTATCTTTTAGCATTTCTAGGGTTTTTCTTTTTTCGTTTTTATTGTATCGTAGATGGAAAATTGGAGGAGAAGGTGTTAGCAATTGTGTTTCTTTTGAGGGATTTGTTTTGGTTGGTTCCTCAGGTGTAGATCTGAGGTTGCTATTTTTGAGTTTTCTTCGAGGGGATATTTCCTTTTGTGAATTTTCTGTTGTGTGATCACACATTGCTCCAATTCTTTTGGAGAAGGCGTGAAGCGGACAGAAATGAGTGCCTCGAGGTTCATAAAATGCGTCACCGTTGGCGACGGAGCTGTCGGTAAAACTTGTTTGCTGATTTCTTACACAAGCAACACTTTTCCTACGGTACAATCAATTCCCATTTTTTCATCTTTTCAGTGTTAGATTGAATCATATATTTTGGATTACATAGCTGGTTGAATCTCTTCTCTGTCTACATTTGTTTTGTATTGAGATGATTGTCCATTGATTAATGAACCAAAATTTGTGTCCGTCTATATGAATGAATTCACTTGTACTGAGGGTTGTGTAGCTTGTATCTCATTCTCAATCTTGTGACTTTATGTGGAACAGGATTACGTACCGACTGTTTTTGATAACTTCAGTGCAAATGTGGTTGTTAACGGGAACACAGTGAACTTAGGACTGTGGGATACTGCAGGTACTAACAATCTGGGGGATCTCATCTTATTGAGTAAAAGCAAGTATGGCTTTTCTTTCTCTGGGGTCTGAACATTGTTTGGTTGTAACAGGGCAGGAGGATTATAACAGATTAAGACCTTTGAGTTACCGCGGTGCTGATGTTTTCATCTTAGCGTTTTCTCTCATCAGTAAAGCTAGTTATGAGAATGTGTCCAAGAAGGTTCTTTCCTATTTCTCTTAAAAGTTGTGAAATGAAAACTGAAAATATATTGTGGTTGTGATTTTGGCTGCTCTATCTTCTGTTTGCAGTGGATCCCAGAGTTGAAACACTATGCCCCGGGTGTTCCAATAGTTCTTGTTGGAACCAAATTAGGTAAGTTCCTTTTGTCTTTCCTTTTTTTTTTGCATGTGTATTTATTTCCTTTGTGTCCTAATCAAGAGATCCAACCTCCAGCTTTTTGGTTTCCCTCATCGCCTAAGCTTTTCTTTATATACATGACACTAGTGGACACTTCCTTACATTCATTGGCTCTGTTTTTATTTGTTTACGGCCAAAGATTTTAGGCATTTAGTTCTTTCTAGCTCCTTGATATAATCGAAAGTTGGGAAGGTTTTCAGAATATCACAAATGTGCAATAATCCAGGTTTACAAGCTTCTTTGTGATGTTTCTTCTTTGGTTCTAATGAATTTTGGGATATTTTATGGACCATGCATCTCACTTTTCTTGTGATAGTTAATCTGCCACCTCCATTGTAAGGGAAAACTACATGAACATATGCAGGTGTTGGATGTCTAACAATGATAAACCTTTTAGAAAAAGCTTAATACAAGATGTTCTGTCAATATTGGTGTAACAAATTCTGTTTCTATACCAGTGTTTCACCTAGACTCTCGTTTATTTTTCGACTTTCGTCTACTGCTTCTTATGCTTTGTGTTCATCATATGTTCATCCAGATCTTCGGGATGACAAACAGTTCTTCGTTGACCACCCTGGTGCTGTACCTATTACCTCTGCTCAGGTAAACATATGTTTCGTTTAAATTAGTTCCATTTACTCTGCTTGGTACTTAAACGAAACCCTCTTAACCTTTTCCCAACGTTTGGCATCAAAGGGAGAAGAACTGAAGAAGCAAATTGGAGCTCCTGCATACATTGAATGCAGCTCAAAATCACAGGAGGCAAGAAACCAAAAAATTCACTTTTGATTTAAGCATTATTACATACTTTGCTTGAAGCTTACTCCTATTATTTTGGATGAAAGTGCAGAACGTGAAAGGGGTGTTTGACGCAGCTATCAGAGTGGTCCTTCAACCCCCAAAGTCTAAGAAAAAGAAGAATAAAGCACAGAAAGCCTGCTCCATTTTGTAATTTCTCTATGGTTCCAGATTTCGTTGTGACAAGCTCTCTTAATCCTATAATACTAATACTTCTCTTTTACTGAGACCTAATATGGCATTTATTATTTCTCTATTCAGATATCCCTGAACAAAAAAAATGCAGAGCCCAAATTGGTCTGAGTTTTAAACATGCACCTTGTTGTGCAGACCCTTTAGATAATAGATAATGCTTGCTTTGCTTGTTAAATGAAGATGCTCAAGGCAATCACGTTAGTATCAGATTCGATTCAAAGAATTGGTATGAGATTCGATACAGAGAATTAGTCTCATCATACTACAGTATAAAACTATTTAAGGCTGTCACAAACAAGGAATTAATGCAATACATTCAGCAAAATAAACTAGTATCACTTCTTGCCAAGAGTCTGAGAAGTGAAAACTTAATAATTATAAATACGTCTAAATATTAGAGAACAAGTGGCCCATTAGCTCAGTTGGTTAGAGCGTCGTGCTAATAACGCGAAGGTCGCAGGTTCGAAACCTGCATGGGCCATTTTGTAACGCCCCGACCGCCTCTAGTTTATTTTGCTCAAAAACTGCAGAACGTTAATTGGCATGGGAAACAGAAGAACAAAAGCATTGAAACTTTATCCTTTAAATGCACATCTTCAAAAACAAACATTCTTAGTACACAAAAAATGACCAAAAAAATGGATTCTTTCTCCCCAAAACCTCTTTGTCAACTACAACCACACATATATATATACAAAAACCAAGATCCCGAACCTAAGATAGTTCTCTTGTTAGATTTAAATCCCTTGCTTTCACGTGGAAAATGAAGTTAGGAGTGTTGATGGTTTAGTAAGTGACATAATGGTTGAGACCATTAGCTTTCGATCAATTGGCTTTGTGAGATAAGCATCCATTCCTACCTCCAAGCATTTAGCTTCATCAGAAGACATTGCATGAGCTGTCAATGCCACGATTGGAACGTGAAGCCCGGTTCCTATCTCTGCTCTCCTTATTGCCTTTGTTGCCTCATATCCATCCATTTTTGGCATCTATCATGACAAAAATGTTGAACCGATGTCATTTCTTTATATATCGAATTGGGAAGTAAAAGTGAAAGTAATTGTACCTGGCAGTCCATGAGGATCAAGTCATAAGCTGAGGACTTTAAAAGACTAGTTTGTGTAGTTTTAATGGTTTCTTCAGAAGGAGATTTGTGTTCTTGAGATGGATTTTGTGCATTGGTAGAC
>JAKUCM010004801.1:0-23346 GCA_023374145.1 Lepidium sativum | reverse complement strand
TGCATGGCTTAATCTTTGAGACAAGCATATGACTACTGGCAGGATCAACCAGGTAGCAATCATCGATCACGGCAATCCCTCACCACATTCGAGCAAACCCTAAGGAATGAAAGAACGGACGAGGTCTTGACCGTCATCTTTTTTCCCGAGGGACAGATGTGCTTTGCCGGGACTGAATCACTTCGAGTCACCGTCTTTAACTTTTCCCCATCCGAAATTTCAGCCGACAACTTATTCCCCGATGCGAACAAGGCAACACAGTTGCCGCTTCGAAAGGAAAACAAGCGACAGCCTTTGGGTTCACGACATCAACCGCGAAGTTTAAGTCGCAAACCAACTTTGTGTACCGGACTCTATAATGCCTTCTAGTTAGGTATGACGCACAGGCCCCGAATAAGATCATCGAGCAAAGCATTGCCCGTGAAACAACTGAGAAGGATAGGTGGTAAGTAGTTCGATGCACGAGCACGGAGCCTACAAACACTAGCTATCCGATCACAACTCACACGCCGAACGTTCAGTTAACCCGGAGACATCAACCGTTCCCGCAACTCTTCCGAGGAAGTACTCGGATGAAGAGAGAGAAGACCAATGTCACCAAGCCAAAAGCCGCACAAGCGCGAAGTACAAGATGCATAAATGTCGATGGGACCACCTTGTTTCACCAGTCGGGACAGCCTAGGCGACACGTTGGTACAGAGGGGGATTGATACGTCGGACATCGCCTTTGAACACGATTGACTCACACATCTCCTTCTGTTTTCAGTGATAAGCCTAAGAGAACACCAAAACTGAGCTCTCACCACACCCGCAAACCCTTGAACAAGTACGTTTTTGCCCGATGACATCGTAAAAGAGGGAACCCTGCTACTGGGAACGTTACTGTAACGCATGCCAGTGCCATCCATTTTTCGACATCACAAAGTTACTAGCGTACATAGTGCTCAGGTCTTTGGACATGGATCGAACGAAAGAATTGGATAACTTTCGACAAACCAAATCAACTTCAGAGAGTGATCGCTATCGCACCCGCAAGCAAATTTCCTTCGGTATCAATCCCCATCCGCACCTACGGCCTGCATTTCGAAAAGCAGGACTCTGCCAATCAGTGACGATGGTTTTTGCCAAGAACGAAATCTACGAAAAGGGTTCGCCACTATGACCTTTGGCCCAGCAAATTCCTCAGGGTTCAATCGAACCGGATCCCGTTTGTTGATTCACCCGGACAGTGTGAAAAAACTACCGAAGAGACCACGATTTTTCAAGAAACCGGAATCATTTACAACCATCAGTCATCGTATAGAGCCCATTTCGCATTCGTTCGAAGCGCACGGTGGAAAGACCTACGGGATGACCCCTCCACCGCGCAACCGACGGGACGGCCTAGGCGGATCCATGTACCCGCATACATGACCAGCCAACCTAGGCAAGGGCGTTGCGATGCCATGGTATCATCTCGGTTAAACCGCAACCCAGCAGGCCTAGCGGAATCCATGCTTCCCATGCTCAAGCACGCCCATTCCGTAGGCCCTAGACAAACATCACCATCTTTCGTCGAAATCAACTCGAAAAAAGAAGCAAAAACTTCGATTTTCACTTCGCCGGAAAAGTCGCCGGAAAATATTTCCGGTGACTGCTCCGGCAGTCGGACAGTCGGACGTACCGCGGGACTTCGGACCGAACGTTTCCCTCGAACATTGCCCCAACCGGAACCGAGAGAGGGGAGTACCCTCGGCCAACCCGGACGCTCAACAACCCTCACCCCCCTATAATACTCTTAGTACTTTTTCGGGTCTGGCACCAGGAGACATTGAAATGTCTGAGGAGTCACTGGTGCCATAAAAAAAAAAAGTACTCGGAATTTTGATCTGATTTTTTGCAGGCTTCATTATGATATTTAATCTGATTTTCTGGTAAAGTTTCATAATTTTTGGAGAACTTTTTTTTTTTCCATCAGTCCGATCAGAACACTACCCGGTGGCCGAGGAATCGAGTTTTCCTCGACCCACCGAGATTTTTTCTCGTCCGTTTCGCATTTTCCCTCGACTGATCTCGATTATTACCCCACTAAGGCTGTTCGGTCGATGAAAATCGACTGACGGGCGATGCGGATGTGCCTTAGGTCGAGAGGATTCCATCAGTCCGATCAGAACACTACCCGGTGGTCGAGGAATCGAGTTTTCCTCGACCCACCGTGATTTTTTCTCGTCCGTTTCGCATTTTCCCTCGACTGATCTCGATTATTACCCCACTAAGGCTGTTCGGTCGATGAAAGTCGACTGACGGACGATGCGGATGTGCCTTAGGTCGAGAGGATTCCATCAGTCCGATCAAAAACACTACCCGGTGGTCGAGGAATCGAGTTTTCCTCGACCCACCGTGATTTTTTCTCGTCCGTTTCGCATTTTCCCTCGACTGATCTCGATTATTACCCCACTAAGGCTGTTCGGTCGATGAAAATCGACTGACGGACGATGCGGATGTGCCTTAGGTCGAGAGGATTCCATCAGTCCGATCAGAACACTACCCGGTGGTCGAGGAATCGAGTTTTCCTCGACCCACCGTGATTTTTTCTCGTCCGTTTCGCATTTTCCCTCGACTGATCTCGATTATTACCCCACTAAGGCTGTTCGGTCGATGAAAGTCGACTGACGGACGATGCGGATGTGCCTTAGGTCGAGAGGATTCCATCAGTCCGATCAAAACACTACCCGGTGGTCGAGGAATCGAGTTTTCCTCGACCCACCGTGATTTTTTTCTCGTCCGTTTCGCATTTTCCCTCGACTGATCTCGATTATTACCCCACTAAGGCTGTTCGGTCGATGAAAATCGACTGACGGACGATGCGGATGTGCCTTAGGTCGAGAGGATTTGAGAGGTTAAATAGGACAATTCTAGAAAAAGTGAGAAGCTTGATAAGTGAAACTAGTTTGGGAGAGTCTTTATGGGCTGAAGCATCGTCTACATTTATGTATATGTAGAACATATCACCTTCAAAACCACTAAACTATGATGTACCAGAGCAGCTTTGGACAAGGAAGAAACCAGAATATGATCACATGAGAAGATTTGGGTGTGTGGTCTATTACTACGTGAATCAAGGAAAGCTCAAGCCTAGAGCAAAGAAGGGGATCTTATTAGGTTATCCTCAAGGAGTAAAAGGGTACATGATATGGAGTGGTGAGGAGAAAAAATGCATTGTTAGCAAAGATGTCATTTTTAAAGAACACATATTATACAAAGATTCAGACAGTGCTCAGCTCAAAGATGTTGAGTTAAATGATTCAAGGAAGAAGGCTAAGAGTGTTTCATTTCTATTACCTGATTCAAATAAATCTATTGAAGAAGAAGATTAAGTGGAAGAAACTAATGAAGGTGGAGAAAGTCCAGAATTAGAAACTGAAAATGTAGAAAAAGAAAGTGAAACAAATGAACTGCAAAACTATCAACTAGCAAGGGATAGAGAAAGAAAGACGCAGATTAAAGCTCCCGGTAGATATGATAATTCAGCCTTTGCCTTGAACATGGCTCAGTTAGTGAATTCACAAGAACCTAGAACCTATCAAGAGGCTGTTAGCAGCAAAAACAAGGCGTGGTGGACAGCGGCTACAGATGAGTAAATGATGTCATTAAGAAAAAATATGACATGGTTTTTGATTGATGGACCTATGGGAGAAAGAGTCATAGGTTATAAATGGGTGTTCAAACTAAAACTAGGTATTCCGGGGGTGGAAGAGCCTCGTTATAAAGCTAAACTAGTGGCTAAAGGCTACTCACAGTTATAAGGGATAGATTATCATGATGTGTTCTCACCAGTTGTGAAAAATGTCACAATCAGACTAATGATGTCAATGGTGGTTACATTGGATATGCAACTAGAACAGCTAGATGTTAAGACGACCTTCCTTCATGGGGTATCAGATGAAAGAATTCTGATGGAGCAGCCAGAAGGTTTTGTATAAGGGGATAAGTTGTGTTTATTGAAAAAATCCCTATATGGACTAAACTAGTCCCCTAGGCAATGGAACTTGAGATTTGACAAATTCATGAAATCTCAAGGGTATAACAGAAGTGAGCATGATCGCTGCGTCTATTTCAAATGTTTTGGGGGCAACAACATTGTTTATTTGTTGCCATATGTGGACGACATGCTAGTAGCTGCAAGGAATATGGAGGAAATCTCTAGACTAAAGAAATTGCGGAGCAAATAATTTGAAATGAAAGACTTAGGAGCTGCAAGAATAATCCTAGGAATTGATATCATAAGAGACAAAAACAAGGGAATTCTTAAACTGTCTCAGCAGAAATATCTAGAGAAGGTTCTTAAAACTTATGGAATAAATCAATCTAAACCTATTCTAACACCTATGGGGACTCATTTCAGGTTATCTAGCACTATAGCAGAGTGTAAGAAGGATACATAGGAGGATATGAAAGAGGTACCTTATGCAAGCATTGTGGGAAGCCTAATGTACGCCATGGTGGGTACGCATCCTGACTTAGCCAATGCCACTGGTCTCTTCAGCAGATTCATGAGTGCTCCTAGCAAAGAACATTGGCAAGGGGTCAAATGGATATTGAGGTACATAAGAAATACAATTGATCTAAAACTTGTGTATACAAAGCCAGAGAACTTCACAGTAAGAGGCTGCAGTGATAGTGATTTCGCGGAAGATTTAGATAGAAGAAGATCAATTATCAGGTACATTTTTCAAGCTGGGGAAAACACTGTGAGGTGGAGATCGGGTCTTCAACATACAGTTGCTTTTTTTACTACGGAAGCCGAATTCATCGCTCTAGTAGAAGCCGGGAAGGAAGTGATGTGGTTGAAGGGGATCTCCACTGAGCTGGGCTTTCCGCAAGATGAAGTTGAGATCTTCTGCGACTCACAAAGAGCTCTCTACTTATCGAAGAACTATACCTATCATGAAATTACCAAACATATTCATGTTAAGTATGACTTCATCAGAGAGCATGTTACAGAAGGAACAATAAAAGTCAGAAAGATAGATATGAGTGTAAATCCAGCTGATCTATTGACTACATCGATTCCAGTAAAGAAGTTTGAAGAAGGTTTACATAACCTTAAGGTGCTTCGGCACTGAATCTATAGCTCGGGGAAGAGTTAGGCTCCAGCGGTAAATGTTGGAAGCCATGTTCCTTAATCTACATCAAACAAACAAGAACCCAAGTTAACAAATATTACAACACTTGGCTTCTCAACTCTTTGGCCCCAAGGAATCTATTGCCTTTACTAATGTCAACTCCATTTTTCTTCCTCAGTATAATGTTTTATTATCTTCTCTCATCTTATAGTTCATTTTGTTAGTTACCTCTCTGTTTTCATGATCTATTCTAGGACTTCATTCTTATTTTCCGCTTTCTCGAATTTCAGGGAACATTAAAAATAACCTAAGCACCAAACATGGGTCCTTAGGTCAGTGGAAAAGCATTTCTCTAACAGTTTTTGTCTTTGGAGCTGTTAGCTTAAACCTCATAAAACTTCGCTCTTATTGAGTAAATATGGTTCTTTTGGCTTTATATTTAACTAAGTTTTGATAGAAAATGCACTGATCCATCTTAAACACTAGTCATTATTGAGAATTGTTGAAGTTCCTTAATTTGGTTTGGTGAGATTCACCGTTCTTTAGTCAAGAATACATTCCAGTTCAAAAAAAGTCTAATGAGTATATCATAACTTCGGTTTTTGACATAGAACAACATAAACAATCTGCGACCTGCAATCTAAGTTCATCTGTTTACAATGGTGTTCAATATGTTCACTCTTATCCACACACAACCGTACTTACCCTACAATGAGTTATCTTCAATCTTCACATTCATTTACCATATTGTTATGAGGTTCTGTTTCAACTTCTGGTTTCATTTAAAATTGGAAGTAAAACAAGCTTTGGTTTAGAGTGAAGTTACAACAACAAAATGAACCGAAATGAAGACCCTTCATTCAATACAGACGGTTTGAAAGTCAAAAAGAAGCTGAAGGAAAAAGCTTTCGTCTCTGTCATATTTCCTTAAATGGATGTTCATGTTGTTGGAGTGATCTCTGTAACTTTTGCTCTGTTTTTGAGCTGTAATCTCTTTCTCTCTAATGGATTGTCGGATTGAATCTGGCCCCGGTGAGGTACCTATCCAAATCGGAAGTGAACACCGGGTAAAAAGTGTTCGTGTTTTCTCTTCGCAATTTCTCTTTCTTTAAGCTCCGAACATCAAAATTAAAGAGTAACAGGATCTTCATAGACATTGTTGGTGAGTTGAGTGAATGTTGAAATCTAACAAAGTGGTATCAGAGCTTGGTCAGCCGAACGACTCAATGTCGACTCCTCACATAAGCATCTTTGACGGTACCAGAGACTTCTCGTTGTGGAAGATAAGAATGTTAGCACACATTGATTACCTAGGACTGAAAGATGTATTGAGTGATGACAAACTAGAAATGGAAGTTCCGATGACAAAAGGAGAGGAGAAAAAACCAGCCGATGGAGGTGATAAAACAGTATAAACTTCTGTAATCAAGGTAATTCCAGATCCCTCTAAGATTGAAAGATCTGAGAAGCTGAAGAACCTGATTGTGATGAACATTGAAGATACAGTCTTAAGGAAAATAAATGTGAATTATACTGCAGGTGAAATTTGGGCTATGTTAAATCGATTATACATGGAGAGTTCTCTTCTCAGTAGGATTCATCTGCAGTTGAAGTTTTACACATCTAGAATGACTGAATCTAAGACGATTGATCAGAATATTGATGAGTTCCTGAAGATTGTTGCTGAACTAGGAAGTCTAGAAATCTCTGTGACTGATGAAGTGCAGGTTATCTTGTTGATGACGTCTCTACCAGCAAGCTATGATAAACTGAAACATACACTGAAGTATGCAAGAGGCTCTGTGACATTAGAAGAAGTTATCTCAGCAGCTAAATCACAAGAGGTTGAGATAAATGAGAAGAAGCTTGACAGAGGCTCAACAACAACTTTGGTTATAAAGGAAAGGGGAAGATCATCAACAATATTTTCAGGAGATTCTAGTAAAGGTCGAAGCAGAAACAGACGGAATTCTTAAACCAGACTCACATGTTGGTTTTTCAAGAAATAAGGACATTTGAAGAAGGATTGTTTTGCTCGGAAAAAGAAATATGGTGATGAAGCTCAAGGTGAAGCAGGTATAATCACAGATAGTTTGATATACTCTGAGGCATTGAGTATGGATCAACAGAGGTGGAAGGATAATTGGGTCATTGATTCAGGGTGCACTTACCATGACATCAAGGAAGGGATGGCTTACTGAATTTGATGAAAATGAAGCTACTATGATTCTGCTAGGTGATGATCATGTGATTGAATCAAAAGGCAGTGGTACTGTAAGGTTGAATACACATGGAAGCACTATAAGGATGTTGAAAGATGTTCGGTATGTTCCTAGTTTAAGAAGGAATTTTATTTCTACTGGAACATTGGACAAATTAGGCTATAATCATGTAGGTGGAGGTGGTAAGATAAGCTTCTACATGAAGAACAAGCTGGCATTAAGTGGAATATTACAGAATGGGCTATACATTCTAGATGGTGAAATTGTTACTGCTGAAGCGAGTAATGCAGAAGGATCTATGAGCAAAACATCTTTATGGCATAGTCGACTTGGCCACATCAACATCAGCAACATGAAAGTGCTGACAGAGAAAGGAATGATAGAGAAAAAGGACATCAAGGATCTCACATTCTGTGAGCATTGTGTCATGGGAAAATCAAAGAAACTGAGCTTTAACATTGGAAAACACTCAACAAAGATATTTTGGGTTATGTACATGCAGACCTATGAGGCTCACCAAATGTGACTCATTCACTCTCAGGAAAACAATATTTTCTTTATATCATCGATGACAAGACAAGGAAGGTATGGCTGATCTTTCTCTCAGCAAAGAGTGAAACCTTTGAGAAGTTTTGTGAATGGAAGGAACTGGTAGAAAATCAAGTGAACAAGAGAGTTAGGGTACTTAGAACTGACAATGGTTTGGAGTTTTGCTATGTCAGATTTGATGATTACTGCAGGAAGCATGGCATTGAACGTCATCGAACCTGCACCTACACTCCGCAATAGAACAGGGTTGCAGAAAGAATGAACCGAACATTGATGGAGAAGGTGCGATGTTTACTTGATGAATCAGGCTTGGAAGAACTATTCTGGGCAGAAGCTGCAACAATTGCATCATACATAGTAAACCGATCTATAAGTTCAGCCATTGATCATAACATTCCTGAGCAGTTATGGTTAAATAGAAAGCCATGATACATCCACTTAAGAAGGTTTGAATCAATAGCCTATGTTCATCAAGAACAAGAGAAGCTTAAACCAAGAGCTTTGAAAGGTGTTTTTATGGGTTATCCACAAGGCACAAAAGGTTATAAAGTGTGGTTTTTGGATTCAGAAAGATGTGTTATCAGTAGGATTGTCGTGTTTCATGAGTAGTAAGTATACAAAGACATTAAAACTGATATGAATGAAGCTGATAAAGATGTTCAAAGACAGAAACCATAGAGAATTGTTTTTGAATTGGGTTACAAAGTTCCAAAGGCTACAAGAAACTCAGAATCAGGTGGAGAAAGCTCTGAAACAGGTGGAGAAAATTCAGAAGGGAACAAAAGTACAGAAACAGAAACAGAGACTATTGATTTAGATGAACTGGAATCAGTAGAAACTCCTAGACCAGCTGAGACAAGAAATAAAGAATATAACCTGGTCAGAGACAGATCTCGAAGAGAACAAATGCCACCAACTTGGTTAGCAGATTACACTAACATTGCTTTTGCATTGACAATGTCTGAAGAAGTGGACATAGATGAGCCAAGATGTTATCATGATGCACTGAAAAGCAAAGACTGGAAGTTCTGGAATGGTGTAATGTCAAAGGAGATGGAATCAATGCATAAGAACATGGCATGGATCAGTGTTAACAGACCAAAGAATCAGAAGGTTCTGAGTTGCTGATGGTTGTTTAAGATAAAACCAGGGATTCCAGGGGTTGAATCAAAGAGATTTAAAGCGAGACTGGTAGCAAGGGGTTTTACACAAAAGGAAGGCATTGGTTACCAAGAAGTATTTTCACCAGTTGTAAGACACATTTCAATAAGGATTTTAATGTTAGTGGTAGTTGACAGAGACTTAGAACTCGAACAAATGGATGTGAAACAACATCCTTGCATGGAGATTTGGAAGAAGTTGTTTATATGGAAAAACCTGAAGGTTACAAACAGAATTCTAAAAAAGATAAGGTGTGTCTGTTAAAGAAATCACTTTACGGCTTAAAACATGCTCCTAGGCAATGGGACAAGCAATTCAATGCCTTCATAACAGGTCAAAAAATCGTTAGAAGCAATCAAGATTTATGTGTTTATGTGAAAAAATTGGATCTGAAAAGTATGCTTATTTGTTGTTATATGTGGATGACATACTGCTGGCTGCAAAGCAAATGTCAGAGATCACTAAACTCCAAGAAATTCGTAGTAAGAAATTTGAGATGAAAGACATGGGGGCTGCAAGTAGAATTCTGGGAATTGATATTAAGAGAGATAGAAACAAGGGTGTCTTAATGCTATTACAGGCAGGTTATTTGGAGAATGGGAGAATCAAAGATTGTTTCAACACCTATTGAAGCTCATTTTAGGTTGACATCAGTTCAGCATATTAAAGAATGCATTGATACAGAACATATACCATACTTAAGTGCAGTGGGAAGTATTATGTATGCTATGGTAGGGTCAAGACCAGACTTAGCATATGGAATTGGACTTGTTAGCAGGTTTATGAGCAAGCCAAATGATGATCATTGGGAAGCAGTGAAATGGATGTTGAGATATATAAAAGGATCACTAAGTCTAAACCTGACATACACAAATGGAGATGATTTCAAGGTTCAAGGGTATGCAGATTCAGATTTTGCTGGGGACTTGGACAAAAGGAGATCGATAAGTGGATTTGTGTTTACAGTGGGAGGTAACACGGTGAGTTGGAAGTCTTGTCTACAGTCAGTAGTTGCTCTATCCACCACAGAGGCAGAATATATTGCACTGTCAGAAGCTGTAAAAGAGGTTATATGGCTCAAGAATTTGCTTAATTATATGGGACTTGAGCAAGGAAAGGTTAAGGTGTGGTGTGACTCACAGTCATCGATCAGTTTGTCAAAGAATAGGATTTTTCATGAGAGAACAAAGCATGTGGCAGTTAAATATCATCATATTCAAGACATGATTGAAGATGAAGAGGTTGATCTTCTCAAGATTCACACCTCGCAAAATCCTGCGGATATGCTTACCAAATGCATACATGTGAACAAGTTCTTGGCAGCATTGAAACTGCTGAAGCTGATCGAATGAACATAAGATCAGGATTGATCAGGATTGCCAGAGGTTAAATCCAAGTAAGTGCAATTTACTTAGAGAAGAGAGATTGGAAAGTTGAAACAAGGTGGAGTGTTATGAGGTTCTGTTTCAATTTCCAGTTTCATTTAAAATTGGAAGTAAACCAAGCTTCAGTTTAGAGTGAAGTTACAACAACAGAATGCCGTAATGAAGACCCTCTGTAACTTTTGCTCTGTTTTTGAGCTGTAATCTCTTTCTCTCTAGTGGATTTTTGGATTGAATCTGGCCCCAGTGCAGTAGATATCCAAATCGGAAGTGAACACCCGGCAAAAAGTGTTCATGTTTTCTCTTCGCAATTTCTCTTTCTTTAAACTCTGAAAATCAAAATTAAAGAGTAACAGGATCTTCATAGACATTGTTGGTGAGTTGAGTGAATGCAGAAATCTAACACCTATGTAATTCATTTCACTTTGATTTTTTATTCTTCCAGAGAAGAGACAAAATCCATGACTTTGCAAAACATTAATACCATTAGGTTAAGAAGGATCTGGCTAGAGATGATGAAGCCTCTAGAGGAAACTTGTGGCAAGGTATTATATTAACCACAACCAAATGATATTTGTTTAAGTGACCCTCTTCGTTTTCCCTAAGGCTTAACACTCCTTCTACTCCCCAATTTGTCATCTTCGCAGGTTCACTATGTTATTAGAAACTTCCCAAAGTGTAATGTAATGCTTATTTCTATGTCTTTGTACTTTTTAAGCACCTGCGCGTGTCAAACAAGTACGTCACGTCGTCAACTCTGTTTCTAATGAACGTGAGATGGAGAGAAGTAAAATGAGGGACAAACTTGAAGACAAATTGCAAAGGATAATTATATACATATATACTGAAGCTTTGATCTTTGTGATACGCTTTATCTTTTTTATTTCTTAATCTTATGTTTTGGTGTTTTACAATTCAGGCAAAGAGACACAGATCCGAGCTCCTTCGCCAAAGAATAAGACACGTGATTCCATTAGTCTCTTTTGCGATATGATGCAGGAAGATGCTGATCTTCTCTATAGAAAGCTGTCAAGGTAATAAAGCACTACACAATTCTCCTTCAATTCAATTTCCCTTTAAGAGTAAGTTTTGCAACTTTATGCATGGGTTGTTTATTAGGTTCTGGAGGTGCATTATGAGGCAGAAAAGGGCAATCGTGGACTTGGCGAAAGCCTATGATGGTCTGAAAGATTAACGAGTCACTGCCATTTGAGCAACTTGCGGTTCTACTTGAGTCGCCTGTTACTTTGAAAATTGTTAAATCTTTGCTTGATCGTCTTGAAGTTCCACTACAAGAAAAAAATGTCATTTGCTAGGGAAATTTGCGACACCAAAATGGTGTCGCAAAAATGTTATGCCATTGCGACACCCATGCAAGGCCAAAGTGGGCATCGCAATGGCCTAGCAAACTTGCGATGCCGAAAAAACGTCGCAAGTTTGCGACGTCATTGCAAGTCGTTTGCGACACTTATGCGAGGCCTGTACAAATGTCGCAAACCCATTGCAAACTTGCGACGTTTTCGCGAGACATGTTCTCCATCACAGGTTTGCTAGATATTTGCGTGGTTTCTGCGTGTGCCTTTAGCGACATCGCAAATCCGTAGCAGACCTTTTGAATTTCCCTATAAATATCCCCACATGACATTGTTTATTTACACCAAACAATAATTAATAAGAGAGATAATCTAGAGAGAGAAATTTGTGTGGTGCAAAAAAATTTAAATAAATTACGATTCGGGAAATAATGACGTCGGAACATGAAGTGTTCACTTTACGACGATGGATGTATAACAGAAGGGATATGGAGACTGGAGAAGTGACGAAGGAGTTCCGAGATGGGTTGCGGGCATTTATAAATCAGGCGGCAAATAACCCACATACTCCAAATGATGGTAACATTTTTTGTCCATGTTTAAAGTGCGGGAACAAGAAATATTTGAATATCGATATGGTAAAAAGACACGTTTATAATAGAGGATTTACTCCAAACTATTATGTCTGGTTTTCGCATGGGGAAGGATATAGTATGGGTGGTGAAAGTAGTAATATGGGTGCTCGTAGTAATGATTTAGGGAGTCAAGAATATGCTAATAACAACTATGGTGGTAGTATGTTTGAAAACTACGCTAATCTACAAGGAAATATGTCACATGATATGGTTACAGATGCATATCATGGGTATTTTCCTGGTGTTGTTGAAAATATTACGGAAGAACCTAACCCGGAAGCAAAACAATTTTATGATATGCTAGATGCTGCTAATCAACCCATCTATGAGGGATGTAGAGATGGTTTATCTAAACTATCATTAGCATCTAGGCTAATGTCTATTAAAAGTGAAGGAAACATAAGCGAGAGAAGTATGAATCAATTTGCTGATTTGCTTAAAGAGTATTTGCCGGAAGATAATAATTCTGCTGCGAGTTATTATGAAATGCAGAAAGTGGTTGCGGGTCTAGGATTACCATCTGAAATGATAGATGTTTTTAGTGAAAATTGCATGATTTTTTGGAAAGATGATGATAAGCTGCAGGAATGCCGTTTTTGTGGAAAGCCAAGATACCGTGCAACGAACGGAAGGACGCGTATCCCGTACAAACGTATGTGGTACCTTCCAATCATTGATAGGCTGAAACGATTATATCAATCGGAGAGAACCGCATCTGCAATGAGATGGCATGATGAACATAAAGTAAAAGATGAGGAGGTTACACATCCTTCAGATGCAAAGGCGTGGAAACATTTTCAAGCGGTGCATTCTGACTTTGCTAAAGAGTCAAGGAATGTATATCTAGGTTTATGCACTGATGGATTTAGCCCATTTGGTTTATCCGGTAGACAATATTCTCTATGGCCTGTCATATTGACACCGTATAATCTTCCACCGGATATGTGCATGAGAAGAGAATTTTTGTTTATGGCTATTCTAGTGTCAGGTCCTAGTCATCCGAAGCGTTCCCTCGATGTGTTCTTACCACCTCTGATACACGAGCATAAGCGGTTATGGTATAGGGGTATATGCACATTCGATTACGCGCAGAAGCAGAATTTCAACATGCGCACTGTTTTGTTGTGGACAATAAGTGACTTCCCGGCGTATGGTATGTTATCAGGATGGACGACCCATGGAAGGCTATCTTGTCCATATTGTATGGGTTGGTCAGATGCATTTCAATTAAAGCATGTGAAGAAATCATGTTGGTTTGACTGTCATAGGCGGTTTTTGTCCATGCATCATCCATATAGAAGGAACAAGAAATTGTTCAAGAAAAATAAGGTTGTGCGTGTTCCTCCACCAACATACATGTCAGACAGTGAAGTATTGGAGCAAATAGATCAATATGGTGCTCAGGAAACATGTGAACGTGGGGGAAATTGGCACGTTGTAGGAAACATGCCTGACGGATACGGTGAATCTCATAATTGGCACAAGAAGAGTATCTTTTGGGAACTCCCGTATTGGAAAGATCACTTGCTACGGCACAATCTTGATCAGATGCACATTGTTAAAAACTTTTTTGACAACGTGATGAATACGATTTTAAATGTACAGGGCAAAAGTAAAGATAATTTGAAAGCTAGGTTGGAGTTGGCCGAAATTTGTGCAAGACCCGAACTACATATCACAACGGATGGAAAGCAACCAATTCTGATATTCCATATGTCAGGAGAAGCTAAACAAGCGTTGTTTAGTTGGATTTCTTCAGATGTCAAGTTTCCGGATGGCTACGTGTCTAAATTTGCAAGGTGTATAGAGCAAGGTAAAAAAATATCTGGAATGAAGAGTCACGATTATCATGTATTCATGCAGCGACTTCTTCCTTTCGCATTACTTGAGCTGCTTCCAACTATCGTCCATGAATCAATCACCGGTAAATGATTCTATTGTTTTGATTTGTTTAATTTTTCTTACTATACATTGATTGGCTATTAATAATGATTTTATTGCATTTAGGGATCAGTGCATTTTTTAGGGATCTTTGTACCCGAACACTAACATTGGATGTCATTTCTCAATTAGAAAGTAACATTCCATTGTTGCTTTGTAATTTGGAAAAGATCTTTCCTCCTGTATTTTTTGACGTGATGGAACATCTCCCAATCCACCTACCACACGAAGCTGCCCTCGGTGGGCCCGTACAATTTAGATGGATGTACCCGTTCGAGAGATTCATGGACCATCTTAAAAGGAAAGTTAAAAACCAAGCAAAAGTGGAAGCATCGATTGTGGCTGGAAGTCTAATTGAGGAAACATCACATTTCACATCGTATTGCTTTAGTCCAGCCGTTCAAAGTAAAGGAACCCAAGTAGGACGATACAATGATGGAGGAGTTGCAACATCATATGCAATTGCGGTTCCTGAAATATTTCGTCAGGTAGGGCAGCTTGGTGGGAAATTAAAGGAAGATTATTGGGAAAATCACACGTACTCTCGTGTAGCTCACACGTACATACTGCGAAATTGTGAAGACGTGATGCCATTTGAGAGGTATTTTGATAAAATATTTTATATACTATTGTTTATTGATGTACATATAATTCATACGTGATATATCTACAGTGAGTTTGACAACCAGATACATGAAGCCTTTCCCAACTTGCAAGAAACAGAGTATGACACCTACAAAGAACGTGATTTCGCTATTTGGCTAAAATACTATGTAAGTATTATTTATATTAAATATATTAACATTTTCAAAAATCATTCCTGCAAAGTTATAAATTTTTATTTTGTAGGTTAAGAACGGATGTTCTGGCAAACCTATGCCTTTATGGTTGCATGAGCTTGTGGATGATCCTATTGCCAGAATCGTGATTGCTCCAATGTATTTCACTCGCGGCTATACGTTCCACACGTACGACCATGGTTCCAATAGATCAACGGCAAATTACGGAATTCATGTTCCCGGTGAAACTGACTTTTACGGCATTTTGAACAAAATTATAGAGGTCACCTTTCCTGGAGTACTTGGATTGCGATGCGTATTGTTCCAATGTCTTTGGTACAATACGACGGCCGGTCGAGGAGTACGCTCTAATAACTTAGGGTAACAGACGTAAATGGAAACCTGACGTATTCTAAGTTTGACCCGTTTATTATATCATGTCAGGCAGAACAAGTGTGTTTTATACCATATCCTCGTATAAGGCAAAGGCGTGAGAAATGGTTTTCTGTTATAAAAGTGAATCCAAGAGGTCGTATAATGATAGAAGCTGATGATGTTGTCATGCAACAAGAAAGATCATCAGAACTTGCTGTAGCTGTTGAGTCGACGGAACAAATCATACACGCAGAACAAGAAGTAGAAGACGTTGCCCTAATAATACAACAGAAGAGCTTGAAGATTCTGATGAGTTCAACGAATCTGAGGAAGACACAGAAGAAGAGGAAGACACCGTTGAAGAATAATTGAAATTTAAATAAGATTTTAGACCTACTATCTCATTGTAGTTGTTAAACCGAACATTTAGTTGTTTAAATTATTTTTACAAATATGCTAGACTCCTGCAATAACATTGCGACACCACATTTTGCTACACCCTTGCTATGTAGCATACGAAACATTGCAATTCCGTAGCAAGATCCCCTATAAATAACCCTCCAAGTCAATTCATTTTCACAACTTACCTTTTACGCATAATGACTTGTGAGGCCCCTACCTTCGTTTGGAAAATCCCGCAAAATTGCATTTATACTATTTTGCGGGAAATGACATTAGACGAAGGCAGGGGACTCGTAAATCTTTATTTGTAGAAGAAAAAAACCATTAAAGGTCTCCGGACCTTTTATTTTTTTTTAAAAAAAAATTGCTATGCCCTTGCGACATCTAGGGTCCGGATGTCGCAAAGGAGTTGCAAAAATGCTACTCCTTTGCGACATCCGGACCCGCGATGTCGCAAGGGCATAGCAATTTTTTAAAATTTGAAAAACATGCTACTCCCTTGCGACATCTCGGGTCCGGATGTCGCAAGGGTGTAGCATGTTTTCAAATTTCAAATATGCTACTCCCTTGCGACATCTAGGGTCCGGATGTCGCAAGAGAGTAGCAAGTTTTCAAAGTTTTAAGTTTGCTACACCCTTGCGACGTCCCGCGTCCGTATGTCGCAAGGGAGTAGCAAATTTTGCTACACCCTTGCGACATACGGACGCGGGACGTCGCAAGGGTGTAGCAAAAAATGAAAACCCTAGGGACGTCGTAAGGCTATCGCATGCCATGCGAGTCTCTTGCGACGGCCCCGGGAATTAAAACAAAAAAAGGAACTTCTTTCCTCTTTCTTCTTCTCTTTTTCTTCTCTTCCGGCGATTCTGACGCCTCCGACGACTCCTCCGCTCGTCCTCTCTTTCCCGTCTCTCCTCTTTCCCTCCTTCTCTCTTCCTCTCTTTCTCTCTTTCCCTTCTCCCCTCTTCCTCTCTTTGTCTCTCTCTCTCTTTCTCTCTCTCTCTCTCTCTCTCTCTCTCGCTCTCTCTCTCTCTCCGCCGGTGTCTCGCCCTCTCGCCGCCGGAACTTGCCGCCGGAGTCTCGCAACCTCCTCCTTCTCCCTCCTCCTCGCCGTTCATTGTGAGCATTTTTTTTTCTTCAATTTTTTAAATTTTAGATCTAGGATGTAATTAGTTAGATCTAGGTATGGAATTTTAGATTTAGGCTCCTATAAGTCGGATCTAGATATGGAATTTTTTTCGGAAATTTTCGTAATTTATTAGATAATTTTTAGGAATTTTTAGATAATTATTAGGAATTTTTCGGAATTTTTTGGAATTTTCGGAATTTTTAGGAATTTTCGGAAATTTTCGGAATTTTTCGGAATTTTTCCAAATGAGATAATTATCGGATTTAGTTAACAGTGTTACAATTATCGGATTTAATTATCTGATTTGTTTTTCTAATTTTTTTTCGTGTCAGATGTCTAGATCTCATAATCCATACACGCGATATTTATCGGATGTCGGTGAGCACCCTCCGGCGACTCCTGGCTCGGGTTCTAGATCGGTTCCACCGACCCCTGGTGGCAGTTATGGATCTCTCCCGGGGTTTTCGCCTGTTGCTGATACTGGTCATGCAGGTCCCGATGAGCAATAGTACCTGACACCAGACGCTACTGCGGGGATGACAATCGAGGACATCCTGTCAGATCCGGTGCACAAATTTCTCCCTAATCTTCATCCTAACCGTCCACCGGAGACTTTGTGGTAATATATTTTATTTTTATTTTACAAATTTTGCCATTTATTATTCGTAATTTTATAATATATAAAAATATACTAACGTAATTCTATTACCGGTCTTGTCCGGAAAGAGTTCGAGGCGGTCTTGCGTAGACGGATGAACGATCAGGTGGGTCGATGGAAGAGTAAGTGGAAGAAGAAGGGCAACGAGGCAATGCCACAGTGGTTCAAAGATTCGGTCTGGGAAGGCTTGATTCGCTACTGGGAGGATCCTAAGTCTCAGAAGAAAAGCGCAAGCTGTCGAGCAGCTCGGTTAGCTGACCCTGATGGGACCGGTCCCCACAAACATTGCTCAGGCAGAACATCGTTCAAAACTCGGGCCCGCAAACTGGTAAATATTTTTACATATAATTTACATTTATTTAAACAATTATTGTTTTAATTTACAATTTCACAGCAAGAGGAATCGGGGGACATGCACCCTGATATCCTAGGCACTCTGTACATCACCAAGCGGAACAAGGCCGGAAAATTTGTTGACAAAAAATCCGAGAAGCTTTACAATGACGTCACTGCAAAGTTGCAGGAATTGACTCAAGAAGGCGGTGATGAGAGCTCAGCATCCGGGGGATTATCTACGGCACAAAAGAACAAGATCTTCTCCGAGGTAAACTACATTTTAAATTTTTCTTCTTAATTATATTTTTGCTAAATTAAACTATCTTAATATTGTTATTCTTTTATTAGATCGCTCCCCGTAAAAAAGGGAGAATATTTGGAACAGGTTCTCTTGGGTCCAGGATTGAGCAGTGTATCTCACCAGAAGGATTCTCCCAATCATCTGCGGCAACCAGTGACCTGCGGCAAATTTTCGACCGTCAGACCCAAGAGTTGGATAGGACAAACACCGAGCTTGCCAAAGCTAAGAAGAAGATCACGACCTATGATCGTTTGTGGTTTATACTCGCCAAGAAGGATCCAGAGCTAGCTGATGCATTTGCTGAAATCAACGCTGCAGACGAAGACACCGGATCCGGGTCATGAAACTTAACCGCTCACAAGATTTCTGATTTATCAAAAACATTTTGTAATTTATTTTATTTTAAAAACTTTTTAATTTGAAAAAAACTTTTTAATTTTAATTTATTATTTAAAATATTTAAAATATTTTTTTTATTTTTAATAAATTATAAAGGCGTCGCAAAGAAGTCGCAGGATGGGTTCTCGCAACGGACTCGTAGGACGCGCCCTTGCAACAGAGTCGCAGGTCGCGCTCCCGCAAGGCCGTCGCAGGACGCGCCCTTGCAAGGGAGTCGCAGGCCGGGCTCCCGCAAGGCCGTCGCAGACGCGCCCTTGCAAGGGAGTCGCAGGCCTGGCTCCCGCAAGGCCCTCGCATGGCCCGCCCTTGCAAGGGAGTCGCAGGTCGAGCTCCCGCAAGGGCGTCGCAGGCTTTGCTAGGCTTTTGCGACACGCTGTTATGCTAAGCCTTTGCGACGTTTTCTTTCCCTCGCAAGGCTTGCGACGTCTATGCTACGAATCTATGTTTGCGACACGCAAATTGCGACATTTATGTTGCCATCGCAAGGGCGTTTCTTTTTGCCTATTGCGACAGCCTTGCAATGCCTTTTGCCATCGCAAAAGGCGTGTTTTCTTGTAGTGTTCGCTTAGAAGCTTCTAAGAATGTTACCAATGCTCCTCAACCGTCTATATTGGATAACATTGGTTACCTTCTTAGACGAGATGCTACCCCAAGTACTCTGAGGAGTAGAAAAGATTCCTAGAGGCCCGAAAACTAGAGCTTCATTTTCTTATGTTTTCTTTTCCTATATCCAACTCGTTTTTTTAGTACAGATTTTGTTTAGAGATAATTAAAACATTATCCTGTTTTATACCTATTTATGGAATTTAGTCAAACGTTTGGAAAATCATCGAAACTATCATACCTTCAATTTCTTTTTTTTGCTATTTGTCCTTCTGATCCATATCCGTTTCTTTCCTTCCCAACTTTTTTCTCGTCTGTTTATTTTGTTATTTTTAGACGCCACGATTTTCTTTGTTCTCTCCATCGCTACAATCATAAGTGCTTAAATAGGTTATCTTCCAAAGTCAATTAATAGATAGATTTTTATTTTCGTACTTGCTTCATAAGGGATTTGTCGCACAAACCAGATCTCACATGTTGTTACCGTGGCGATGAAGAAAAAGATAAACAGTATATTAACATGAACAAATATATAAGAAAATATTTGTTTTATATAGTGCCATGGACATACACATGCTTGTTTTACTTTTCTTGTATATTTGCTTAGCTTTATCCGTATATGATGTGCCCTAACATGGAAAATGCATATATATTGCATGTATAGACATGGACCAATTCGTCTCTTTTCCTTTGCAATGACAAGTGTAATGTGATTAAATGTCAAGTACATTGACAAAGTCATAACATGAACATGGACATATACCCTCTCATTTGTAACTTATTAGGACATATGTATACTATTATTATTATATATTTGTGTATGGATATAGAGCAATTTTCTTCAATAATTTGTTATGGACAATTAAAATGTAATTAACCAAGATATACGGGAGAAGATAAAACCTTTGGGTACTTCTCACGATTTTACATGAAATTTTCTTATGTTTAATCAATTCACCATGTTGTAACTAAATATAATATAAATTTAATTATCATTTAAGATATTCTATTTATGTAAGTTTGGTATTGTAACCATACGTGCAATTTATATTTGTAATAGACAATATATTATAGGCTTAGTTTTTTTTCCTTCGTATTACAATACTTTTTATGTAACCCAAACTTTTAAATATAATATAACTGTATAAATCTTCTATATAATAAAAAAAATAACTTTTTGAGAACGTAACTTTTAATCATGTTATATTTTTTAATTTACTTATTAAAATTTGTAACCAGACAAAATTATTAATTGTTTGTTATGTTCATAAATATAATATATATATATATATATATACATGATTGAATATATATAACTAGATATAACTAGGTAATAAGTCAACAAGAGGCATGCACACTTGCACATCATGGGATCGAGTCTTCCCGCTTGCATGTGCAAGAACTTGGCTAATAGACCGACCATTTGTGCCCCAATGTTGACAAAAAAAACTACAAGCTCATTCGAATTACTAGATATTT
Organism: Lepidium sativum; assembly: GCA_023374145.1. Classification (NCBI taxonomy): domain Eukaryota; kingdom Viridiplantae; phylum Streptophyta; class Magnoliopsida; order Brassicales; family Brassicaceae; genus Lepidium; species Lepidium sativum. The sequence goes on along the minus strand of JAKUCM010004801.1, from coordinate 2,580 downwards.
TGATTATGTTTATTAACCAATCTCTCAATATTATTAATCGAATACGTTTGTTACTAAATATTTTGATTATATTCGAAACAAAAAAATAATTTGAAATTCACTTATAATCCGAAATTCACTTATTATAGAATATGTTTGTTACTAGATATTTGGATTTATTTTTAATAATATTGTATAGTTACTAAATTTATCTATATTATTGGAATCCAAATTAAATTTAAGCATTGATAAAATTTTACAAATTTTAAAATTAGTATTTATTTTAGAATACTTTTTTTTAATAATAATTTTTTTATTGTTACAAGAAAAAACACAAAAAAAATTCAAACATTAGAGAAAGTTATTAAAATATTTTCATTTTTGTATTTGTTCAACTTCAAATATTTTTAAATTAGCATTATTTTAAAATATTTCTTTTTATAACAATTTTAATAACAATTTCAAAAAATAAAGGAATATATACATTAAAAATCGTATATATTGTTTGTGTTAAACATAAAGTTTGACAAAAAAATAATATATATATATATATATATATTAAAAATTGCATATATATTTGTGTTAAAAATTGTATACATAGAAAATTGTATATGTTGTTTGAGTCAAAAATCATATAATTAAAAATAAAAGAATATTCTTTTTTTTTTGATAAATCACATTCACCCTACTATACAATTAAGTTCCAAGTGTCATATCTTCTATATAAGTTTGACGTGATATAAAATTGTATTAAGAAATTTTCTCATCAATATTCAAAAAATGGTTCTCTATTCTATCTCACTTTTAAACCCATAAGTCATCATCAATGAAAAAATCAAAATCAAGACACCAAATTCTTCTATTATAGTTTCTGGGTCAAATCCATATTATAATCAGTTTTACATTTTTTATAGTTTAATATAATCTATTTTACAATTCTTATACACTGATAGGATTTCTTCATAGACGTATCTATATTATAAGACCTCCAAAGAACACAAAGTTGGTATATTTTGCTATAATACTTTTATGTATTGAACTAAAATTTTTTTATATCAATAAGTTTGCGGAATATATAAAAATAAATGAAAATTTAAAATCTCTAACATTTATAAATAATTTGTTCATATAAATAATTTCTATTAGTCCTTTAACATTAAAAAAAAGTTTTAAAGTACTATTTAGAAAACAATATACCATGTTGTAAGTACAGGTTTGAAAATATAGTTAACTATATATCTCTATAATACTCTCTCTTTTTTTACTACCTTATAGTGCAATTTAACTTGAAATTTATATGAATTTTATTTGTACTTAATATATCAAAACTAAAATTTCTAAACTTATTATATTAATTATTTATCAGCAACTTCAGTTTACAATAAGTATTTTTTAAAATTATATATCTATTGGTACAAAAATGCGTAGGTGGATGTGATAAATTTGTGTGTTTGGTAAAAAAGATTTTGTCATTTTCTCGGACAGATTGATTTGTATTTTAAATAATAAAAGAGTTTTTTTGATATATTTATTTTAATAAGAAATAATTATAATATATAGAAAACGATAAATAATATATATATACCAATTCTTTATATCAATATCTTGACATAATAATATAATATGTATTTAGAAAAAGATAAAATGTTGATACAAATGGATATATTATATAAATTTTTAGATGATAATATGTAATAACAATAAAAATTATACTAGCAGTAAGTTTTAACAAACTAGTTAATTTTATTTACTAAAAATTCTCTTTACAATATATTAACTTATTTAAATTGTTAAAGTTAAATAAGTTCAGATAAAAAATTTATAATAACTAATTTTAATCTCGCTAAAATTTATATTATTATTTTATTTAACCATAAAATCATAATTTTAAATAAATATAATATTCAAAAATAACACATACATAGTTTTTAATTTCATATAAAATTTTAAAGAATTTGATCAGATACATACTTTCTATATAATCTACGAACATTCAAAATAAATTTTAAATTATATCTCAAAAAAGAAATATACAATATAAACATGGTTTAAGAATTTAAATTAATACATATCTAGAAATATATATGAGTATGAGTCTAAGATCCTAAATAAATACGGGTCAAAAAATTTAAATGAATGTGAATCTATAAACTTAAATGAACACATGGCTAAAAGACTAAAATAAATGAATACAAATCTAAAATCATAAATGAACACATATCTAAAATTTTGCAAAAATGGGTATGAAAACATGAGTGACATAAGTCAAAAAAACATATATATACAAAATTGTAATGCATCAAAATCTAAATCAAAATCTAAATAAACAGAGAACAAAAAATATATTTAGTATATAGATCATTATTATAAATTGATTTTAGTATAATAAATATATATATATATATATATATATATATAATAAATTTTTATATACAAATCAAACCATGAAATACGCAAAATTAAAATGAACAATATCAAATATAAATAATTACAAATATATATTTATTACAATAAAAAGAACAAGAGTTCGTTTTAGCTTTTGTACGTGATTACTGATTTAGATGATAGGTGTTCCTCCCTCAGTTCATTCAAAAGGCCACA
>JAKUCM010004800.1:0-27130 GCA_023374145.1 Lepidium sativum | reverse complement strand
AAAAGTACATGACAGGGAAGTTAGGCTATTACCATGATTCAATAGTTCTGATGATTAAAGGCATCCTTGACTTTATGGCCCTTCACTTGAAGAAGTCTGTGGAGATATCCATGCAGAAACACCACAACAAACCGAAACGCCAGAGCCAGAGGACGAAGACGAAGATGTGTTCAGTTGGATAGCAGCCGTAATAGGATTCGGACCTGGTATTGCTTTTGGACTGACCATCGGATACATACTTGTGTCATACAAACCAGAGTGGTTCAAGCATATCTTTGGCCAAAACAAACACAGAAGCTAAAGCACCTGAATTCGTTAAAGAGGTAATGTTCTGAATTTTGAACAAACTTGTTAGCAAAACATTGGAAGACAAGAATATTAAAATAAATCATTACCAAATTAAACTTCAGTATTTAATAATTATAGTTGTTGTTGACGATATTTCGTTTGATTAGGTATTCAGAACCTACCTGAAGAATCTCTAAGAAGAAAATCAAAGCAACTCCAAGGAAATGAACTTACAACTCTCTGCACACAAAATAAAACTTTGTAAAGAAAGCAACAAAACAATGTCCAACTATGGATGTTTATTGTTTAGTTTGGTGTGCTTCCCATTTAAACTGTTTTTTGTCATCTTCTTTCTTTCTTTCATTTGTGAAATTAGCTGAGCAACTATGTTTAGTCAAAGTTTATTCTTCTATGTAATTGAACAAATCTGTTTACTACTTACAAGCCTCTGATCAAACATACTGTCTGTCCAGACAATGAATATCGTCAGTGATCGTCCTTAGGGTTCTCAGTAATGCAGCTTGCTCTACTTTACCAACAAATCATAAAATCAGAGAATATATTAAACAAGAGGTGAATAGCGACATTGCATCAAAACAACAGAAAGTAAAAAACTTTGAATTGAACCAATGGAATGTATTATTTGATGATCCGATCACTACATTATAATTGCAACAATAGAACTCGGGCCATGATTAAGAATTGAAAAAAGTTTTTCTTTTCCATAGGGTTTAAGCAGCAACGGGTCAATAGAGATAAACAATAGAAGACTTAGAAAAATCAAAGCAAAAATTGCTTACTTGAAGAACGGAATGGTAAGAATCGAACACAGGAAACGAAGGGAAAAAATTGCTGACTTCTTCTGAATCCATTTGATACAGAGGAAAGGAAGGACAGATTTTGGTTATTTTGGAAAAAGAGGGTGGGCAAGCCCGACCCGGATCAGGATCTGGATCCGTTTCATTTAAAACAGAGCTCGGGTCTACAATATTATGGGCCTCCATCACGGCCCAATGTGCTTGAACCACTCAAGATAGGTAAAGTCTTTTTCTTAATACATAATCATTTTGTGAATGGCACGAAAAATCATAGCTTGAGTGGTTCTTAATCCACAAATTAGATAATGCGCAATTAATTGATCTTTGAAAACAGGATAATGATTGTAATTATGATGGTTCTAGATATCAACCGGATCGTAAAACCACATATTTTCCTACCAACCAATTAAAAGCCACTCAACACTAGATTTATCCAACTTTTTGAAATTTCTTTAGTCCATGTCACATGTATAATGATCATTGATTTTTGAAGTGTATAACAATTATAGAAACCAACTTCAAAAAGACAAAAAAGATAAAACTTCAGTAAGAAATCAGGATAATGGAAAAATAACTTTAGCCAAGTAGTTAATGCTTAGAATGATTCCGTAATTTTCTTTATTGAAGTTTGATTTTAGATTGTTATTGCAAATACTCAATAATATTGATTTGGATTTTATAAATTAACTCCAACAATTCTTCTACTATGAAATTAATATCGAACTGATGAATACAATAAGTAAACAGTACTAAGTTTAAGTCTATGCTTTCCATCTTTTGTGTTCTTTCATGGCGAACAATTTCTCCTTTTATACTTCTTTAACTTTTTTATATGAGATTCTATCTCAATGTTATTTTTCTTCACAATTTCACTGCTTAAATACCTTTCTTCTTTTTCGCTTTGACTTATTTATGCTTATTCAAAAAGAATTCCAACTTGGTTGGCTCCTCGAATTTAAATACTTTTAATTATTTGGTTTTTGACTTTTATTCATTTAGATATATTTAGCGTAAATATACTTGATACTAATTTAAATTAATATATTTGATATTTTAAGTTCGAGTTGTAGGTTGGGTTCTAGTTCCGGGCATTTGGATGGCCAGATCCGATCAAATCAGATCTTTCTGGTTTTAGGTATTTTAAATTTATCTATATAAAATTCGTCCATATATTTTTGCGGATTTGGATCAAATTCGAATATTAAATTTCGGGTTTGGTTCGGATATCCAAATTTTGTAACTAATTTTATAATAAAAATAATTTTAAAAAATGAAAAAGCAGTCTTCAAAATCATAATTTAATTAAAATATTTAATATCATAATTGATTAGTTTATTTAGATTTGTAATTATAATTTTGAATATATGTGTAACTATAAGTCTATATATAAGTATTTATGTAAATATATTATATATTTTAGGTATATGTTTGGGTTTGAAGTTTTACCCGATTGGATTTGAGTTTAGGTTTTAGTTATTATGGCCAGATTTATTGGGTTCTATCAAATCGAAAAGAGAACAAAAAAACTTTCTTAAAGCTGCTGAATATGGTCATATGTGAGGCTTTTAGGGACTGGAAGAAGAGGCCACAACACACAAACTCACAAAAAAGTGTCTTTATCCGATGCACCGTCCCACATGTGATAACTTGTCTCCACGCGTCAATCAGAAAAATTGTATGATCAAATTTTAGATTGTGCTTGGGTCCTGGACCCACACGGACAAAACTAATGAATGTGGTTCTCATTTCTCACGCTAGTTCTTGCCAATCTTACTCTGAACTTTCCCTTATAATTGGGGAATAACCGAGCCTGGCCCTCAAACCGAAAGTCCTTCTCTAGATCCTCTGTCTCGCCACGTGCCATATGGTCTACGTCAGGTTGAAATATGGATATGGTCTCTCAGAAATTGGAGCTCTTTTGTGGTCATAATAGTTCGAAATAATTGAGACAATGGCAAAGATTTTGTTTAGCATAGTCATTACCGACACGTCCTGTTTAGCAGAGTCATTACCGACACGTCAAACATCCAAAGAAAAAAGAGAGCAATGGGTCCCATTACAAGACTAACGTGACAGACGGCTTATACACTGTCTTCGCACTCTGGATCCCATGAAGTTTTTAGAAAAAAAAAGAAAAAATTAAAACGCAGAGCCAATTAGCGGATCCGTCTCTTGCAGGTTTTCCTGCAAGAGCCGGGTCGCCACGTAGTGGACCCTGATTGGCTCCACGTTTTTTCAATTTTTTTTTTTTTTTTTTTAATTCCCAACCTCTGATGCAAGTGTTTTTATGCTCTTATATTCTCTTGTGGACAACGATCTCGTCCTCTACTGTTTTGTCATGGCGCGTTACTATTGCAAAACCGTGACGTTTACGGTTTTCGATTCAGGTTTACAGAAATATTTTTTAAACTAAAACTGTGGGTACCAGACCATTAACGATAAATGAGTGAATAAATAAGAATTAAAACTCTGAAAAATAAAAGATCTGACATGGAAGCAAGATGAGCTAGAATTCGTTTGAAAGAACACGAACTAGTGAAATGCGAGAGAGGATAAGAACTTAGCTAAGAAAGGGAACGAAATCATTAGGCAAGAAAAATAAAATTAGACTTTGAACTCATTACTTATTGTATTTATCAGTTCAACATCAATAAAATCATTTTTTCCCTAGTAAAAAATTAGTTCGATCTAATAAAGTTTAATTTAATATAAGACCTAGATGAATATTGTTTGGGTTCGATATTAGAGCATCTCCATCTATGAGATTCTTATTTAGAGTCTCTTGATAATAAAAATTTAATATTTTAATACAATGTTTTATTTTAATTCTAAAAAAAATGGACCAACAATAAAAAAACACATGGATTGAGAGTCTCTTATTTTTTTCTCTCATAGTCTCATAAATCTTATACTCATTTTTATCGTTACTTTTTATTTGTTTATTTTTAATAAACTTTTATAACAACCCCATTGCAGGTTGTTTTAGTGCTAAACCCGCCTTAAATATTTTAAAAGTTCTCAACATTAACTTCATTTATGGTTTATTTTTTATAGTTGTTAGGTATGTATTAACATGGACCTTTTGACATTAGTAAACCAAACTTGTAACGTGCCGTTTTCCGTATTTTATAATCTTTATGTTAATCGTGTACGGCTAAGATCTACGAAACCTTGTTCACTTTGCCTCCTCCAAGGCCAAAGCCATTTCTTTTCCAACCTGCTTTATACCTATTACGGAAACCAATCTTTTTGCATTATTGAACTTGACAAAGTTTATATATACAATGAAGTCTCAGTTGGTTATTGTGATTCAGTGGTCGGTTACGTGAAATTCTATAATGTTGTCATTTACTATACACTTGCACGAAACCAGTCCTTTTTCCTGGTCAAAAATGAAATAGGGTCAAAGACCCATTCCTTTCAAATGCGAAATTGTTAATGGTATTTTTTTCGCCATCGAATGTTTAAACCTAGGTCGGCGTCCGACTCCTGGGAAGTTGCTTTGAATTTTGGTCCAAACTCTTCCTCAGTTAACAAAAAAACGAAATAGTCTTTATAAATTCGTTATTGATTTTTGCTTTCCGACCACTGTGTAGCCATTTTGGAATTTCAATTATGAGACTTTCCATATTTATGATATGTTCTTGTTTTCTCATCCTTTCTAGGTCTGTCTTGGTTCATTGTTTTCTAGTACCAAACTTAAATATCACACGAGCCCATAATTTGCTCTCAATTTCTTTGTTTTCACATTTAGATTTGACAGTCTATACTTTCATATTTTCTGTAATCAAATCTCAGAAAAGGAAATTTACGTCAAATTTCATAAGGAATTTAGGATTTATAATAAATATATATATAGACAACCCACTAACGACAAAAGAGGATGTGCCTTTATCTTACAAGAAGACTCAGAAGAGTAACACAGGGTACCCAAAAATAACAGAGAGATATCTAAAATTGTTTCTTCCTTGGATAATCCTTTGATGTCTCTCCATTTTAATGGATTGTGATTTCTGATACGTCAGTCTCTTCTCTTATCTACTACCATAGCTTCTCCTCCGTTGAACACTACGTCACTTTCTCCGAGCTTACGTCATCTTCCGAGTCTTCACTCATCTTCCTTCTTGATTCCTCGGCAGCATTACGTCATCTCTCTGGTGTGTTATTAGCTTGAAGGCTTTTCTTTATTGCTTATTTTCCCGGAAAAGTAAACCAAAGAAAATCTGCGAATCTTGCAACTTGATTGCTATAGTAATAAGTTATACTCAGATAGGACTCTATATTGGCTTCAACTTCAGATCAGATTTATAATTCTTTATGAAAATATTCTCTATATATCGTACTAATTATGATTTTTATAGTTCTAGAGTAATGTAAATAGCTTGTGTTAATGGAATTCCATGTCAGACATGAATATTCTATTACATTCTACGTCCTCGGATTATCTTTTATCTCCTGTATTTTCCTGGGAAAAAGAATCTCTAGAGAAAACTTCCATACTTTGTCACTATTTTATCTCCCCCTTGCTCTTTGTTTTAATGCAACTATCTCAAAATCTACTTATTTAACACTTGCAGAGTTCAGAGATCATATGATTCTTTCATCTTCTGAACAAAATGGGACATTTCTCAACTATGTTCAACGGCTTAGCTAGATCCTTCTCGATCAAGAAAGAGAAGAAAATCAATGGGAAAAGTTACGCAAAGGAAGCTGCAGATGATATGGTGAGAGAGGCAAAGAAGAAGGAAATGATTCTGAGATCCTCTGGTTGCATTAATGCGGATGGATCTAATAACTTGGCTTCTGTTTTCTCTAAACGTGGTGAGAAAGGCGTTAATCAGGACTCTGCCATCGTCTGGGAGGTACATTACTTGCACAAAAAGCAATCTCTAGGCCACTTTTTGCTTGCTTCAAGCATATTGAAACATGTTAACTTCACGCATTTTTCTTCGTTTGCGTTTGCGTCTAGCTTAGATGTTGCATCTAAACAGAAGCAAGATTGTTCGGTCTTTCAACATTTATTTGGTGATATCTGTTCTCCATGATTTTGACATTATCTCAACTGTGAACAGGGATTTGGATGCCAAGAAGACATGATCTTCTGTGGGATATTTGATGGACATGGTCAATGGGGGCACTTTGTTTCTAAGCAAGTCAGAAACTCAATGCCTATATCTTTGCTCTGCAACTGGAAAGAGACGCTGTCTCAGACCACATTAGCAGAACCCAAAACAGACCTTGACGAATCCGATAAAAAGCTACAGCAGTTCGCCATTTGGAAATACTCATACCTCAAAACGTGCGAAGCTGTGGATCGGGAGCTTGAACATCACCGGAAGATCGATTCTTTCAATAGTGGCACAACCGCTCTAACTGTTGTGAGACAGGTAAAGGGAACCTCGAGATCATTACCTCATGAATTAATTCCTTTTAAAAGGCTTCTCTGTTCGTTGATTAATGCTTCTAAATGGTTTCTTGATACAGGGTGAAGTTCTTTATATAGCAAACGTTGGGGATTCACGTGCGGTATTGGCCACAGTTGCAGATGATGGAACCTTAGTCGCGGATCAGCTCACAGTCGATTACAAACCCGATCTGCCCCGTTAGTTCCATAACCATTCTATTGTTATACATCCTATAAATCTCTGTAATTTCAGCTAAGGGATTCTGAATCTTTATTTGTTTCCTCGTAAAACAGAGGAGGAAGAGCGGATAATTGGATGCAATGGGCGAGTATTCTGCCTCCAGGATGAGCCAGGGGTCCACCGTGTGTGGCAACCAGAAGAAGAATATCCAGGGCTTGCAATGTCGAGAGCATTCGGAGACTATTGTATCAAAGAGTATGGATTGGTTTCAGTGCCTGAAGTCACTCAAAGACAAATCTCCATTAGAGATCAGTTTATAATCTTGGCCACTGATGGGGTATGGGATGTGATATCAAACCAAGAGGCCATAGACATTGTTAACTCAGCCACAGAGCGGCCAAAGGCAGCCAAGCTGTTAGTAAAGCAAGCGGTTAGGGCATGGAATATGAAAAGACGAGGAATTGCCATGGATGATATTTCTGCCATTTGCCTCTTCTTTCATTCTTCAACATTGTAATCATCTTTATCACAACATACTGATCCTGACACTACATGTAAGTAGGTCGTTTTGGGACTTGAAGATGTATTGAAACTACTGAAGATGCATTGTACAGCTTGACGAAACTATATATTATTATTCACAAAAAGAAGTGTATACTATACACACACATACCTCTCAAACCTAGGAAGCAATTAAATAAGATTTATATTTCTATACAACTACCATCTCTCTATATACGTAACCTGTGAGCTCCTTTACTCATCTCCGGACGTATAGTTAATAGCGGTTAATGGAAGACTTGAGGAGCAGTATAGAACTCGGTTTCATTGAAACCCGGTCTGAGATCTTCTTGTTCACACATGAATTGAAGTGGGAAACACACAAGGTTCCCTCTTGTCTCCTTCAGTCTCTCCCACGAGTCGCTTCCACATGGTTTTAGCTTTTCAGGTGCAATCCCAAGGTCAATCGTCGTGTGACCCAACTTGTCTTTCAAAAGAGACATGTTGTGTCTCAATTCATTTCTGTGTTTGAGGATAGTGATCAAGAGAAGCATTAGATCATCTCATGTTATGGGCAAGAAGTTTGTTAAGTTAGTTTTTTTCTTCTTAATCTCTAAAGACAGGTAAGAACCTTGAGCGTATATGTTCATTTGGGATGCACGAGAAGACTTGGTCGTAGATGTTGGTGTTCTTCTTAGCCGTAGCCATCCACAAGTGTTTGTATGTTGCATCTTTGATTGGATCTTCAATAATTTTCATCTAAACACCAAAATAAAATTAAGGTTCCGTAAGTCAAAGTACTTATTCTTAGGTGAGTTTAGGCAGTTTATACAATTTACCTCTCCGGTGTGAAGACCGAGATGCTCTGACCACAACGAACATCTAAGACTGTAAGAGAATTTGCCGGCCCTCCATTTCACTCCGTTCATCGAAGATTCCACGAATTCCTTGTCTTCGATAACAACTCCGATCTAAAACACAAGCGATTCAAATGAATGCATACTCTTTTCTTTTCTGCCATTAAGAATGAAAAAGACTTATGAATATACCTCAGAGTCTCTTGAGCCTAGTAAGCTCCTATCATTTATATTAGAAGATCCGACCAGTGCGATCCGGTCATCAACAATCATTAGCTTGCTATGCACGTAAATCTGGCTAGTGGCAATGGGGCCGTTTTCAAACAGTCGTCCATGCGATCTCATACCGTAGAATGAAATATAAGCTTGAGTCTTGGGACCAAGCAGAGCATTAAGGTTGTCAAGAATGGAAGTTTTTTCTCTAGAGATTGTGCGATATTGCCAATGCATTAGTGCTCGAACCGTGGCAGCTCCAAAGTCATCAATACCTCCCTATTTTATGTCAACATATAATATGATTGGCCTCGTAGTTTGATTATCTGTGAACAACTTGTGATTACGAAGAAGCAACTATTACCTGAAATCCAGGGAGGAGTGGTATAACGATCACAACCCGGAAGCACTTATTCTCTTCATGAGCCTTTAGAATGCGTCTGTATAAGGCTTCAAGAACGCGGTTCAGAATTGTTTCATCTCTTTCTAGTCCAGAGATGATGAATTGGTTCTGGTAATCTCTCTCTCCAAGATATTAGAATGTAGGACTTATCTTAACAAGACTGTGTGAATATGTTTGAATGATTAATATATACCTCGATGTAGATAAAATGTTCAGCGTTTTGGATAAGTGAACAATAAGCTTGATGAATGCTGTCTTCGGGCTGGCTCGTCCCAGCAGACCATTGACAAGCACTTCTGATTATTTGACACCGACAATCACTTTGCTTTCCGATCTGCCACCACCACTCGTTGACAGCCTCGTCTTGATCACTTTCTTCTGAAGTTTCCATATGAAGCTCATCTTGACTGTCAGAGAGATCAAGTTTTTGTCTTGGACCACTGTCTAACTTTATATCACACCTCTTGAGGGAATCTGCATCGGTTCCATGAGGGAGAAGCAAAGGGATGTCTTGGGGCGGTGAGGCAGATGAGAAAGAGTCTTGTCTGGGAAGAACAACGGGAATTTCAGGGTCTTCTTTGGGTTTAGCCGCTCCGGGAATATCAATCTCTCTAGTTCCCAAGTAGTGGGGAAGAACCATATGGTGGTGAGGCATCAACAATGGAATCGTCTGTTCATTAAGTGCCTTGTTTCTCTAATTATACAAAGACTAAATTACATCAGAACCTTATAAAAGTGAAATCGCCAAAAAACAGTAATACCTCTGCTCTGCGTTTACCTTAGAGTGATTCCATCTCTGAACAAAGTGTCGAGCCACATCACGACAAGGTGGCCCCCAAAGAGCGCAGTGGACATCGTGCCATGGCATTCTTGGTAATTTTCTTCGGTCTAGCTCGTCTTTCATAGTTTCTTCCCAAGAATTTGGTTCAGATTCCCTGACAATAGATATAGAAATTCATGAGAAAGATGGTCCCTTATGTTAGAAAAGATTCAGACAAGTTCAGGATCTTACCTAGGATTATAATAATCCTTTCCTGGACAAATATGAGGAGGGCAATCTCCAATCTTGTGCTCTGCTGTATCATAGCGGCCAAAACATAAATCTAACCCTCCAATGAAGCAAACCTGGTAATCTACAATCACTATCTTCTCGTGGTGCGACCTGAAAAAGCCACAGAAGTCAACATTAGGTATAGCTAAGTAAGTTGAGAAAATCATCAGTTTCGGTTAATACTGCACCAGAGATAAATGCCTGTGGAGAGATGATCTGGATAACGAAGAACTTTGACGTTCTTGTGAATGTTTTGAAGCCGTTTCTTGCTATACATACTGTTGATTTTCAGTGCGATTTGAACTTCCTTATACATAAGAATATAGATCTGCAACAATTTCAAAGTTTCTACGCTTGAGTTTAATTATAACCAAACCAATTGGATCCACTGGAAGCTATGTAATTTTAGCATACCTTAACACCCTGTTTGGCTTTTGTCTCAAGCAATGCATCGAGCCGAAATGAGGGATGATCTTCAAAGGGACGTTTGAGATATAGCTCTGGGCATAACCACCAACCCGTCATAAATATCTGCAGATGAATTTTAGATTCAAAACTTCATATGATCCTAAAATACTGTGATACAATTCTCAAGTACAAGTTGAGGCAAAGAAATGGAACCTCTGATGTTGCATTTTGCATTGCAGATGCAATTGCTTCAAATGAAGTGTGACCGTCTACAAACCACTGAGCCTGGCTTCCGTCTGATGTTAAGCCTCTAGGTGGTGCAAATGAACCAAACCGATGTGGACTGAAACTACCAGCTTCGTCCACGGCCTTCCACTCTCTAACTTTCCCACAGCTTGTAGTTCTTAGCCTCACAGTTCGGTCACCACTTGTTACTTTAAAGCCATAGCGCAGCGGATTGCGTTCCTTCACTTGTTCAGCCAAATGCGTGTGCTCAGAATACTCCTTTGAGTCCTGGAACTGCGATAAGTCGAATACCATTATATCTAAAAGCTTTCCGCTGAACGGATCTTCTAGTAAAGCCAAGAATCCTGGTTTCAAAACTGCCCAAACCTGAAAAAGTAGGGAAACAATGAATTGGAGAATATTCATCTTGGCGAGAAATTACACAAAGCTGAGCTGATTTTGTTCAAACCTTTGTCCAGCTAGTTCCGAAACAACCAAAACAATGTGCAGGAAGACAGCATCGGCCACCATCAGATCCAGGGACTTTCCTCAGGTGCTTAACTGTGACATACCCTTCTTTCATCTTGGACCCGTACTCTCTAGCAAAAGAGAGCCTAGAAACTTCAAGGAACTTGCAGACCTGTGGATGAGTATTGAGTGTGACGCAAGAAAGACGGAAATCCCAACTAGAAAAGTCATAGTCATTGCCAGCGAAAGAATTCAAACCTCTTTGGAGTTTACAATGTCCAAATTCCCTAGAAAAAGATTCAAGTAGCCTTGCATTGCTGTTCTCCCACGGTCTACAACTGTCTCTGACCGGCCTAGTGTTGGCCGCATGATTGTCAAAGCTGCACGTGAAGGAACATTCCTGCACAAAATATAAACTTACAGGAAACATACCAGTCATCCATTTTTACTCGTTTCATAAAGTCAGAATTCTGACATCTTAAAGCACCTGTTTTTAACACCATCTTCAGTGTAATGCAGAGGAAGAGCACCGTCGTCAGGTTCTTCATCATCTTGTACAACGGATCCTTGCATATCAAAGATCCCCAAGCTATGGAGCCACTCTCTATCCTGTCCACAACAGAAATTTCCTAGCTCAAGAAATTTGGTTTCTTTATAAAAATTGTGTTTGTGTGTAGAAAACCTGGAAACCCGGAAAATACTGACCTGTTCTTGCTTTTCGTGGAGGTCTTCAATGATCAAACGTTTCTTCAAAGCAAAATGTAGGTAAAGAACTTGAGAAGCTTTCTTTTGTAATGTCCACTTGAACTAAACATACACACAAAAAAACAGAGGAAAACAAATTCAAGGTATATTGGTTACTAATTTAATACAGAACAGAAACTTTAAAGAAAAAGACTTACAGAATGTGAGAAAATCAAACTCTAATAACAAAGCTAAGAGAGGAAATCAATCTCAGAAGTGGACGTTGTGGAATATATACCTGTTTATAGTGAAGCTCCAAGGTGTAAGAAAGAAGCAAAGGGCTAAAATCCGTTGTATCAGGTGGTGAGACGGAAACAATCACCGCCTTTGGAAGCTCTTCAAATATCTGACATCCGCCGCCAAAAGAGCACGCCGCAGTCGCCGCCGTATCAGCTCTGAAATTTCTGCTCTTTCTATTGACATCGTCCGACTTAAAGCCGTTAGGAAGTAGCAATTTTTCCGTCGACATCGATAAATTCTCTTCTCCGTCGTCAAAACTCGCCGTTCACAATTGCATGTCCAAAAAACTCGACTTGATCGATAGATCGATGTTATATACGTTATATGTATATATGTGTGTGTGGATTTCAGATTCTACAAATTGAGGTTTAAATCAGTGAGGCCCATAGTTGATTCAACGGCAAGGGAAGTTGTTCCGTCACGTTAAGTTTAACGAATGACCGAGTTACGTCGTTAGAAGATGACACGAACTATGATTGCCACGTGTACGTTCAAGATTGAAAGTTATATTAACTCCCGTCTAACCTGCCGTGTATAAGCAACTTGGTTACATCGTCTCCAAGTTGGATTAGAGCTCGCAAGGTTTTATATCAGCTCTCAGACTAACTAATTAAACGACGATCTTACCCCTAAAATTCTGACTTGATTCCCACTGTTGTTGATTTGACCTTGAGGGACAAGTTGGTCTTTAGTTGCTGTTGTGCGAAGTATATGCCATGCAACCATCAAAACGACAAGAATATCCCAATTTTGTGTGCTTAACCAGATCAGAATATTCCCAAAACATATTTTGTTTTGTATGTTAAAGTATAGACTTAGTACAAGACTCACTTTTTAAAAATTCATATTACATGTGCAAATGATTAGTGTCTCTGTCTCCACTATTGTTAATCCCATTAAATAATCATGAAAAATATACTATATGATTTGGAAAATCTTACCAACTAATTCAAAGATATTATTTAATTCTGATATAAAGTACAGACAAGTAATAATATTAGCGTATACGCATTAACATAGGTACTAAAACTAACCTCTAATTACCCTAAGTTTTATAATTCATATGAAGCAACAAATAAATAGATACTTAAATTAGTTTTCATAAATATTAGATTAACAAACGATGAGTAAGTCTAAACACAGAAACTTTCTTGTTATATTTGGTATTACTATTATGTATTATCTACTGTATAAACTATAGTGTTTTCATGATATGATTTTTTATTTAAGTGGGCTTAAGTACAGATAAAGCTCAGAAATTGCAAACCGCGGTCCAACTTTTGATTTGGGCTCAGATTTCCAAATTGGGCCTCTAAACATTTACATATGAGCACAATGCTCCAAAAAGCCATGAACTGGTTCAAGCAGAGGTCCAGTTTCTACAAAGGGAGTGAACTTTAGCAAGTGAAGCTATATAATCATCAGACCTGAAACAAATTTGAGATGATTAAACATCAAAAACGCTAAACTATAAAATCTCTTCAGTTTATTGCTCCAAGTATGCGATAAGGATTCAAACCTCTGCCCATATGGAGTTCCACAAGCTGCGGTTATATGGAACTTAGCATTCTCTGATTTACCCTACAACGAGAATCAGACAAGTGACTTAAACAAGATTACCTGAGGACTTTGTTCTGGAAGAATAACAAATGTCAATGAAGGGTTGTCCTAGAGAAATTCAAGATCAAAAGCATTACCTCAGCTTCATAGTAGAGCCCTGCGTATAGGGAAGCGTAGAAGTATTCGCTTGCTTGACCGCTAGAGAAGTCATTAGCTAACTGTGTTTCAAAACTCAGAATATCAAAGATAGTTTGGTGGATCATAAAAGCTAAACTGTCTTAAAACCTTTTCAGGATCACCACCGCTCTTGAATAGATTATAAGCTTCTCGCATCACAGGCCGATAATTGTTAATACTTTTGAGTTTCTGGTTCGTGTATTCGAGATTCAAAAACAGAGTATAAGTGAATGTAACTTTCTTTATTGATGCCAATCTGCGAAAAACGTTTTTACATCTGATGTGGTTTGAAAAATAAATACTCGATCTATATATATTAGAGACAAAACATTGTGTTTGTATAATTTATAGACATGACTCTTGACTTAAAGACACGACTGTAGACGTATGACTTGTGTCCCTTAATCAAATTAACTAACGGTAAAATGCGATATTTGATCGAAGTTTCAACACTCCCCTTTAATCATATCTCGGCTTCACTCCAAGCTTCCTTCTAAGTTCTTCAAATCTTGTAACACTTACAACCTTTGTGAGTATGTCCGCGAGTTGATCTTCATCTTTGCAATACTCGAGTTGAATTAGTCCTTTGTGCTCGGCCTCTCTCACAAAATGATACTTGATCCCAATGTGTTTCGTTCTTCTATGTTGCACCGGATTCCTTCCAATTGCAATTGCTGACTTGTTGTCACATAGAATGGGAATACCTTCTTCGAACTTTAAACCGAAGTATTCAAAAAGCCTTTGTAACCATATAGCTTGGTTTGTTGCTGCGCATACGGCTATGTACTCTCCCTCTGCTGTTGATTGAGCCACTGTTTGTTGCTTGCAAGATTGCCAACAAAACATAGCAGATCCAAAGCTAAATACATAACCTGTGGTGCTTTTCTTGTCTTCCGGAGAACCACCCCATTCACTGTCCGAGTAGCCGACTAACATTGGTTTCTCTTTTCTTGTAAAGAACACTCCAAAGCTTGATGTTCCCTTAACGTATCTTAACACTCTTTTGGCTTCTTGATAGTGTGTTATGCAAGGTGATGTCATGTATCGTGATAAGTAAGAGCTTGCTTACATCACATCAGGTCTTGATGCACACAAATAAAGTAGTCCTCCAACAATGCTGCTGTACTTTGTTGGATCGCCAAAGCTTTTGTCATCACCTTCTACTCCTTTTCGTTTTCCTTGTGGGGGTAAGTGGAGTATTTACAGTCTTGTTCTCTTTCATTCCAAACTTATCAATAAGTTTGTTTGCATATTTTTCTTGTGAAAGAAAGATGCCACGATCATCTTGGTTTACTTCCATTCCAAGAAAGTAATTAAGTAAGCCAAGATCCGTCATCTCGAACTCGTCCTTCATATTCTTCTTGAATGTGTTGATGAGACTAGTATTGCTTCCAGTAATGATGAGATCATCAACATATAAACTAACTATCAACACATCTGTACCTTTCTTTTTGATGTACAAGGCTGCATCGTTCATGCTTCTTTCAAAACCATTTTTAATGAAGTAAGAATCGATTCTTCCATAGCATCCTCGTGGGGCTTGTTTAAGACCATATAAGGCTTTGTAGAGTCTTAACACTTTTTCTTCTTTGCCTTTTATCACAAACCCAGGTGGTTGTGTGACATAAACTTCTTCTTCAATCACTCCGTTGAGAAATGCCGATTTCACATCCATTTGATACAATCTCCACTCCATTTGAGCATCATACGTGAGTAAGGCTCGTATTGTATCATATCTTGAGACAGGGGCAAAAGTCTCAATATAATCGACTCCATATTCTTGAGAGAAACCTCTTGCAAATAGTCTTGCCTTGTGTTTGATGTGGTTTCCGTTTGCATCTGTTTTGATCCTATAAATCCACTTTACGCTTATCACATTCTTCTTCTCCGGCTTGTCAACTAGTTTCCAAGTATTTTTTTTCTCGATCATGTTTATCTCCTCAGTCATGGCTTCTTTCCATTCTTCTTTACCGCATGCTTCATCGTAAGTTTGTGGTTCTTCATTCGCAACTAGGCAAGCTTCTATGATTTGAGCCGCCTCTTCACCCTCTATTCTTGTTGTTCTTTGTAAGATTTCCTCCATGGATTTGTACTTCTTCGGTGGCTCAGAAGTGTCTCCTTTGCCAATTGAATCATTATCACAATCTTGAGAAAATTCAGGAGTAGAAATACTTACGGGTGGATCACTTGATGTTGGAGTGTCTTTCATGGTTAAAACGAAAGTCTTCTTGACTTCTTCTTGTTTATTCCAATCCCATTTCATATTTTCTTCAAACTCCACGTCTCTTGATACTTCAATCTTCTCATCTTCTAAGACAAAAACTCGATATCCCTTGGAATTAGTGCTATAGCCAACAAGAATCCCACGCTTTGCCTTGGCGTATAGCTTTCTCCTTTTCTGATCTAGGATATGTACATAACATATGCTTCCAAACATTTTCAAGTGTGACACGTTTGGTTTATGTCCACACCACTTCTCCATTGGTGTCATGTCATCTTCGATTGCTTTTGATGGTAGACGATTCTGTAGATAAACAGAAGTATGAACCGCTTCAGCCCATAGTTTTAATGGTAATTCTTGCTCCACAAGCACTGTTCTTGCCATCTCCACCAACGATCTATTCTTGCGTTCTGCTGAACCGTTTTGTTGTGGTGAGTAAGGTAAAGTAACTTGCCTATTGATTCCTTCTTTTTCGAAAAACTGATTGAACTCTTGAGAAGTGAATTCACCACCTCCATCGGATCTCAATGTCTTTAAGGTGCAATCCGATTGTTTCTCAGCCATTGCTTTGAATTTCTTGAATGTTGAGAACGTCTCAGATTTCTGTTTGAGAAAGTATACCCAACACATGTGAGTATAGTCGTCCAAAAACAGAACATAGTAACGACTTCCGTCGATGGATTTGTGTTGCTTTGGTCCACATAAATCCGTATGCACGATCTCAAGCTTTTCTCTTGTCTTAGTTTGAGACTCTTTTGGAAAGCTCTTGCGTGATTGCTTCCCAAGATTACATGCCTTACATGCTTCTTTCGTGACTTTGAAGTTTGGTAATCCCCTCACCAAGTCATTGTCTTGTATTTGTTGCAACCGCTTGCTGCTTACATGGCCAAGTCTCTTGTGCCACTTCTTCTCCATTTGTGTGTTTGCCGTCATGGCTTCTTCCTTTACCGGGCTTAACTTGATTTTGAAACTCTTGTTTGTCATCTCAATATTCATAATCTCCTTTCCCTTTGAGTCGTGGATAATACAACGTTTGTCTTGAAAACGTACTTGATAGCCGCTTGAAATGATTTGAGGAACACTTAGTAGATTCTTCTCCAATTCATGCACTAAGAACACATCTTTGATGATTCTTTTGCCATTGCTAGTCATTACATTGATATCTCCTTTACCAACTGTCATGACTATTTCTCCATTTCCCACTTTGATTGGAACCTTGATACTTTTGTCAAATTTTGAAAAGTATCTCCCTTCTTTTGTCATGTGATTAGTGCATCCACTATCTACTAACCAAATGTCTTCTCTTGTTGTTGTTGTTGTTGTTTCATCTTCACTTGCACTACACAACATTTGATCTATATGATCTGAATCTTGTTCTTCAAGGCTTACATGTGCTCTCTCCTTTTTCTTCGATTTACACTCATTTGCATAGTGGCCCATCTTACCACAATTATAACACTTAATGCTGCTCTTCTTTTTCTGTCCTTGATTGCTTTCCTTTGGTTTTGCTCGACACTCTTCTTCTGTATGGCTGTTACTTTTGTGAAAGCCACACCATTTCTTACTTTGTTTGACACAGCCATTTGTGTTGTCTTGTTTGAACACTGATTTTGTTTCTTTGGTATGAACATAGAATGCTCCATCTTTTGTGATTTCTTCTCTTGCAGTAACTCTTGCTTCTTGTGCTTTTAAAATACCAAGAAGTTCTGACATTGTTGGTGTATCCAAATCGCGAGTTTGCTCCAGAATACTAACAATGCTATCAAACTTGGCTGGTAGAGAGATTAATATCTTCTATATGAGTTGAGAGTTTGTTTTCTTTTCACCATGATAAGTTAATTGATTTTCCAAAATCACTAACTTATCGGTGAATGTCTTGATGTCATCATTGTCATACATCTTAAGGTTTTCATACTCTTTTCGCAATGATTGAAGTTTAACCAATCTGACTTGTGAAGATCCTTCATATTCGTTTTTCAATGCATCCCACGCCTCTTTTGACGACGTTGCTGCTGCAATGCGAGAGAAGATTTGATCTGTTACTGAAGTTTGTAGAATCTGCAAGGCCATTGTGTCATTCGCTTCTGCTTCTTCTCTGATCGTCTTCGCTCTTGCACTTTCGGGAGTTTCCTCCGCTTGCACTGGTTCAATCGGAACTCCTTCGTCAATCACGGACCATAGTTTTCTGGTTCGGAATATGGTTGCCATCTTAATGCTACAGAAGTGATACTTCTCCCCATCAAATATGGGAATCACTTGATGTGATGAACCTTGCATTGTATCGGCTTACGAATGAAACGGTTACGATCTCTCTCGGATACGATCTCTCTCTTTGTTGTCGTGTTTCTCTCTTGTCCTCTCAATCGAATAGCGCTGTACCATGTTAATACTTTTGAGTTTCTGGTTCGTGTATTCGAGATTCAAAAACAGAATATAAGTGATTGTAACTTTCTTTATTGATGCCAATCTGCGAAAAACGTTTTTACATTTGATGTGGTTTGAAAAATAAATACTCGATCTATATATACTACAGACGAAACATTGTGTTTGTATAATTTATAGACATGACTCTTGACTTAAAGACACGACTGTAGACGTATGACTTGTGTCCCTTGATCAAATTAACTAACGGTAAGATGCGAGATTTGATTAAAGCTTCAACAATAATCTCTACCGACCTACAAAGAATTGTTTCTAAAATCTAATATCCCGCTTTTGTCACTGCTAAGGGAATGATTAGCTTTCGGATAAGAAAAGACAAACCTCGAGAATTTGTTTTCGTGCAACATCAACACCATGAAGCCTAACCTCGCAGAGAAAACACCAAATTGACTCCTCTGTTCATTTGGGTTCTGAGCAACATCTATCCAGAACTGCTCTGCACCTTCTTCAAACCTGTTGCATATTTCATCATTTCAGACATTATACGAAGGCTAAGATCCAAAGTCAATAGTGGATCACCATAGTCTAAGATTAACTCAAACCCCTAACTAGATACCGTAAGTAATAGAATATAGAATACTTGTTATGGTTCAACAGTCTTCTCTATTTAGATGAATGATAAACACAAAGCTCTGATTTAAGCAGAGACTCTTGCCTTCAAACATTTTCATGGTATCAGAGCACTCTTATTCTTCTCTTGTCTCAATCGCTTCTTTCTTCCTCTTCTAATTCGTTCTCTCTTTCTCTCTTCTATGGCTGCCCAAAATCCTAATCCGCCTGACTCTGATAAAGCTTATGGCGTCTCAAATATAAAGTCTCACATTCCAATTCTTCTCGATCTCGAAGAAAGCAATTATAATGCTTGGAGAGAATTATTTCTCACACACTGCCTCAGATATGATGTCCTAGGGCACATAGATGGAACACTCCTTTCGACAAGCTGACATTCAATGGCAAAAGCGAGATGGAATCGTCAAAATTTGGTTATACGGGACATTATCGCCTAAAATGTTCCAAGGATCATTCGTCACTGGATCAACATCTCGTCAAATATGGCTGCGAATCGAGAACCAATTTCACAAAAATAAGGATGCTCGTGCTCTGAGGCTAGACAATGAGCTTCGCACAAAATAAATTGGCGACATGAAGATCTCCGATTTCTGCTGAGTCGCCGATTCCCTCGTCAATGTCAACGCTCATGTTCAAAACAAAACCCTGGTTATGTATGTTCTAAACAGACTTAATGCTAAGTTTGATAACATCATCAATGTTATCAAACACAGACAACCTGTACCTACCTTCGATGATGCTTCCGCAATGCTCCAAGATGAAGAAGATCGTCTAAAACGTGCCACAAAACCAAATCCATCGCACAACGATCACTCTTCATCCTCCACTGTTCTGGCTGTAAGTGAAAACAAATATGAAATTACTTAGTCTCACACTTTCAATCCGCCGCAATATAATAATAGAGGACGCGGGAGAGGAAACGGCAGAGGCAGAGGCAGAGGAAGGTCAAACTACAACAGTCGACAACAGCAATACACCCAATTCCACAAATTGGGGTCCTCCATTCTAGCCTCCACCGTACCAAATGTGGAACCTGTAGCAGTATTAACACCAAACTATGCCTTACAACACGCATCAAAGTGGTTTACTTGGTCCTCCTCCCAACTATCAACACACAAGAGAATCAATCACATCACAACAATGGGAAAAACATGGCAACAACAGACACTAAACAAGCCTCTACCACTCAAACTCTTCAAGAACCAATAGCGGATCAATGGTACATGGACTTAGGGGCAACATCACACTTAACATCGGGTACATGTATCAAAATTCTTTCTAATTTTAATTATAGCATCAAAAAATCAGTCATTGTCGGCAATGGGAGCTGCATACCTGTTGCTGCTTCCGGTTCGTTAACACTTGCTCATATACCTCGCCCACTCTCTCTAAATGATATCCTTGTTTCACTTCAAATAATTAAAAAATCTCATATATGTTAGAAAGTTTACTACATATAATTCTTGCACAATAGAGTTTGACCCATTTGGTTTCTCTGTAAAGGATCTTCATTCCAGGAAGACTTTGCTCTGCAGTGAAAGCACCGAAGATCTCTATCCCATCTTTCCAGCCACCAATAAAGTCTTGCTGCAGCCGTCTATGTTCCTCTCTCTCTCTCTCACGTCAGATGTATGGCACCAAAGACAAGCTCACCCGAACAATCAAACACTTCGGTCCCTAGTTTCTTCTTTTAACTTGCAATGTAAAACTCGTTTTTCTCCTACTTGTCATGCTTGTCAACTTGGCAAGCACATAAACCTTCCATTTTAATGCTATTTCTTATGTTTCATCACCATTTGAAATAATACATTCGGACCTATGGACATCTCCTGTCCAAAGTTTATCGGGCATCAAATACTATGTTCTTTTTCTTGATCAATACTCACACTTCTTATGGGTTTATCCATACCGAAAAAGAGTGATGTTTTCTCTAAATTTTCTCAGTTTCATAGCTATGTTGAGAATCACTTTCATACAAAAATACAGTCACTACAATGTGACAATGGGGGGGGGGGGGGGGGGGGGGGGGGGGGGGGGGGGGGGATATAATCACACTCAATCCCATGATTATTTTGCAGAAAAAGGCATTCAATTTCGTTTTTCATGCCCATATACGTCCCAACAAAATGGACGATTCGAAAGAATGATACGAACGATCACAAATGCCATAAGAAAATTCCTCTTTCAAGCTAAACTACCTTCTTCATTTTGGGTCGAAGCTCTAAACACTATGGTACACACTTTCAATCTTCTTCCATCATCCTCTGTTAATATGCAAATACCTTATACCCTTCTATTCAAAAAGCAGCCGAACTACACTCACCTAAGGGTATTCGGCTGCCTCTGCTATCCCCTCTCAAACCTCACCAATAAGCTTCAAGCTCGTTATGTCCCTTCTCTGTTTCTTGGTTACCCAAATATGCATAAAGGCTGTCGCTGTATGGACCTAAAAACTCGCAAAATAATAATATCTCGTCATGTCACTTTTGATGAGAATCAATTCCCATACACAGCCACCAAAACACCCTCATACTCCCCATATTTTCTCGAAACTCAAACAGAACCAACACCAATACAAAAACAGGTTTTTACTTCTCCATCGTTGCTCCAACACCATCTCAAAACACTCAAATATCAACTTCTCTGCCCGCTATTGAAGCTCAACCTCAAGACAGAATGGTTACTCGACTTCAACAAGGTATACGCAAGCCTAAACACATTATCTCCCTCAATGTCTCATCAGCCTCTTCTCTTCCAAAAAGCTATAAGCAAGCGCTAAACGATAACAACTGAAATCCTTCAATGACTAAAGAATATGATGCTTTAATTAAAACTAAGACTTGGACTTTTGTACCAAGATCTGCAGGTGTTAATGTTGTGAACTCTATATGATTATTTAAGGAAAATATAACGTTGATGGCTCTTTGTCTAGATACAAGTCTTGGTTGGTAGCAAATGGAAAGTCACAAGAACAAGGCATTGACTTCGATGAGACATTTAGCCCCGTGGTTAAACCAGCCACAATACAAGCAGTGTTACACATGGTTGTGGAAAAACAATGGCCCATCACACAGCTAGACGTTCAAAACGCCTTCTTACATGGCAGATTGAAGGAAACGGTGTATATGAGGCAGCCACCAGAATTCGTTGATAGTACACATCCATATTATGTTTTTCTATTACACAAGGCAATTTATGTGTTAAAGCAAGCACCGCATGCTTGAAATGCTCAGTTTGCAAGTTACGTCAAAAATATGAGATTTCAACAAAGTAAATGTGACAATTCTCTGTTTGTTTACAGGAAAGGTAACAACATAGCGTATTTATTGCTGTATGTTGATGACATTGTACTCACAGCATCAACACACAAGCTGCAACAATCGATAATTACAACACTAAAGCGAGAATTCCCAATGACTGATAGTGGCAAGCTAGACTATTTCCTCGGTGTTGCGGTAGAACACAACATCTCCGGTCTGTTTTTACAGCAAACAATATATGCAGAAAGCATCATACAAAGAGCTAGAATGATAGACTCCAAAGCAATTGCGATACCTGTTGACGTGAACGCCAAACTAGCTGCAGACGAAGGACCACATATTGCTTGTTTATGCATGATCCGTGGGAGAAACATCTCCATGCTCTTAGTCGCATCATCCACTACATCAAAGGCACATCTCATCACGGTTTACAACTCAAAGTCGGCCTCAACACAACTCATAGCATACTCAGATGCCGATTGGGCTGGCTGTCCGACTACAAGGAAGTCTACATCTAGCTACTGCGTCCACCTCGGCGACAGCCTCGTCTCATGGTCATCAAAACGCCAACCAACAATTTCCCGCTCAAGTGCATAAGCTGAGTACAAGGAAATGGCAAATGCGGTGTCCGAGACATGCTGGTTGCGCAATTTGCTGCTCGAACTGCACTATCCAATAACAAAAGCGACATTAGTTTTTTGTGACAACATCAGTGCGGTCTATCTCTCCAACAATCCAGTAAAACATCAATGCACCAAACATATTGAAATTGACATTCACTTTGTCAGAGAGAAAGTAGCTAAAGGCGATGTTAGAGTTCTTCATGTCCCAGCAAAACACCAATATCCAGACTTTTGCACCAAAGGATTACCGACACAGCTCTTCAATCAATTCAAATCCAGTCTCGGTGTTTTTCCACGACCATCGTTTCAACTGTGGGGGAGTAACAGAATATAGAATATTCTTGTTACGGTTCAATAATATCTAGAATAGATCTCTAATCTTAAGGGAATTACTCCTAATCTCTGTAACAATCTCAACAGTCTTCTCTATTTAGATGAATGATAAACACTGAGCTTTGATTTAAGTAGAGACCCTTACCTTCAAACACTTTCAGTAAGTAGGAGATAGTACTTATCCACATAATAAAGAGATAGTCCGCGTTGCCAAAGATCTGTATCAAAACTAATGTTACTGTTCACGTGAAGCAAAATTTCTAAATATTTGATAAAAATGATAGCTTTTCAGAGGAATTGTGCGATGAGTTAAAACAAAGCAGACAAAACGTACATGCCTTTTGCCTGGGATCCAACGCAATAGCTCTATCGGACGCTATCACAGATCCGGAAACATCACCCTTTTACAAAGGAAAACGGAAAACATCTCAAAATAAAGTTCAGATTTTTGAACATTACTGTTTCGTCGGATATATCTTAATTTTACCTGTCTGAAGAGCTGCATTCCACATCTAATAGTTGGGATTGCCTCACGAGGATACGAATCTCCACCTCCAGTTATTGCATCCCAAATCGAGGAAACAGAAGGAAGAAAAAGTCTACGAGATAGTGTGTGAGGTGGATGGCGGGAAAATTGGTGGTTTAGGGTGTCAAAAGGCGAAATCGTCATGAAACGCCGAGAAATCGTGGGAGATGGATATATAATTGGATTTAAGATCTGGGTTAGTGCCATTTTCCGTGAAAGCAAAGAACTTCTCCAAACAGCAACGACGATAACAATTTCTCCTCAGTATTCCGCCTGAAGATACGAAGATGACAAATGGGAGGGAAGAAACGCATCTAAGCAAACCGGAAAATTCCGGTTTACTTATTCGCTTTACTAAACCAGTTAATTAAAATAAGATATTAACCGTACCGGTCAAAGCCATTAAGATCATGCGCAAAAGTTACTAGAAGCAGAATCTAAAGTTTAAAGAGCAATAAAAGAGAGCTTTAGCCAAGTGAAGAAAGAATAAACTTTGGCTTGAGTAATGAGTAACAAAGGAAGGTAAATAAATAAAGTTTGAATTTGTTCCAACAGTTCCAAAGAGGCAAAGAACATTTCTTCACCAACAATCAATACCTAAACCTCCTTAGCTTTTATATTAACATATATGGCTTCACTTCATCTCAAAACACAAAACCTATTTTCAACAAAAATGGGCATCAATGGATTTCTCACCGCTCTTCTCTTAGTTATGTTTATGTTTGTTCACACTTATGTGTCTGAAACCACAATGTTCAAACCCTACAAAGAAGAAAACTTTGGGTCTCTTGTTGCAAAAGCGTGTCAATTTATCGTTGCTCACGAGTCCTGCGTCTCTAACATTCGAACGCATATTGAGAAATCGGGTCATGGAGTAAACCCGCATTCGGTTTTAAACGCTGCAGTTAAGGAAGCACACGACAAAGCCAAGTTAGCATTTGAACGAATCCCAACGTTCACTACGTTATCTGTCCAATCCCGTGAGCAAATTGCTATAGAAGATTGCAAAGAGCTTGTAGGTTTCTCGGTGACAGAGCTAGCATGGTCGATGTTGGAGATGAACAAACTCCACAGAGGAGAAGGAATAGACGATGACTCTCATGACGCTGCTGCAGCAGGAGGTAACCTTAAGACATGGCTAAGTGCTGCAATGAGTAACCAAGATACTTGCTTAGAAGGGTTTGAAGGAACAGAGAGAAAGTACGAGGAAATGATTAAAGGAAGCTTAAGACAAGTTACTCAGCTTGTTAGCAATGTCTTAGATATGTATACACAGTTCAATTCCTTGCCTTTCAAGCCATCTAGTAACGAGAGCTTCACCGCAAGTGCTCAATGGCTCACGGAGACAGACGAGAGCCTCATGAAGCATACTGAACCCAACAGGATGCATTCAAATACGGTTGTGTCGCAAGATGGAAAAGGGAAGTTTCGGACGATAAATGAAGCTATTAACGAGGCTCCTAATCATAGCACAAAGAGATATATTATATATGTGAAGAAAGGTTTGTATAGAGAGAATATTGATTTGAAGAAGAAGAAGACGAACATTATGCTTGTTGGTGACGGTATTGGACAGACGATTATTACCAGTGACCGGAATTTCATGCAGGGTCTTACCACTTTTCGAACTGCAACCGTTGGTTAGTAATTAATAGTTAATAATTTAATTAATTAGATCTAAAGTTAATTAATTAATAATGATTAACCTTTTTGTACTTTTCTCCTCTTTTGGTTTTTGTCAAATTTTTGTTTATTACAGAAAGCATATATGCTTTCGGTAATCCGCAGGCTTTCAAGCTTTATAGGTTTTTTTGTTCTTTCTTGGGCTACAATCTTCTACTAATTCAATTTCTAATTAATTAGTATTAGTTATTCATTAATTGATTGATTAGCTTTTACTTACCTTTTTGTGTTTTTCTCTCTTTTTGGTTTTGGTCAAACTTTGTTTATATGTTTGCTTTCTGCAATCTGCGGACTTTCAAGCTTTTTACAGTCTTTTCTTATAAATCATCCCTTTCTTGTGACACCAGTTACCACTTCATTAACCCTTAGTTTTTGTTTGATCAGCTGTCTCCGGAAGAGGATTCATAGCAAAGGATATAACATTCAGAAACACTGCAGGGCCACATAACCGTCAAGCCGTGGCGTTGAGGGTTGATTCTGACCAATCTGTCTTCTTCCGATGTAGCATAGAAGGTTACCAAGACACTCTTTATGCCCATTCCCTTCGTCAATTCTATAAAGAATGTGAAATCCACGGTACAATCGATTTCATATTCGGAAATGGAGCTGCGGTTTTACAGAACTGTAAAATCTACACCAGGCAACCATTACCGCTCCAGAAGGTAACAATCACCGCACAAGGGAGAAAAAGCCCTAATCAAAACACAGGGTTTGTAATTCAGAATAGTTACGTGTTGGCTACGCAACCTACTTATCTTGGTCGCCCATGGAAACTTTACTCAAGAACGGTTTACATGAATACTTACATGAGCCAATTGGTTCAGCCTACAGGATGGCTTGAGTGGTTTGGTAACTTTGCTTTGGATACTTTGTGGTATGGTGAATACAACAATATGGGGCCTGGTTGGAGGCAATCGGGTCGGGTTAAATGGCCCGGTTATCATATTATGGATAGACGTACTGCAATGTCCTTCACCGTTAGATCTTTCATTGACGGTCGGAGATGGCTTCCGGCAACAGGTGTCGCATTCACAGCTGGTCTAGCTAATTGATTCAGTCTAATTTTAAAATATTTTGTTCTTACGTTATAAACTTTATTTATCGTTTGTCATTCATATAATCCATAGTGTATGTGTATTTTAATTTGTAGACTGATTAATTATACATTTTATGTAAGGTACTCAATTTTATTCATATCGAATTTAATATTTATTTAAATAATTTCTCATTGGTGGAAAATATATAAAACCACCATATTCATATAAAAATATCGTTTGTCATCTATATATATAATCCATAGTGAATATGTGTTTTAATTTTTAGACTTGATTGCTTATACATTTATGTAAGAAATTCAATTTTTTTTTCTAACTTCATATTTCAGTAAATAGGTAGTGGATGCAGTGAAAAATGTTTACAAAAGTAAGTAAATCAAATATCTAAAATTACGGATGAGGAAATATGTTATATGATTCACAATTTAAAGATCAAATGAAGAGAAAACAAAATTCAACAAGCTATAATTTAATAATATTTATTAAATAATTTTGTAAAAAGACATTTAAAACCACCATATTACAACTGTAAATAATGGTTTTCTAACGGATAGGTGTATGTTGATGAGTAGTTAGAAACACAACTGAGATCACTAATAATCTGGTGGAGACAAGAAGAAAAAAACAACAAAATGAGTTTTTAAAATCCCTAAAATAAGTTGTTGTTTTCCCAATTTAGAAACTCATACGGAAACAGAGAAGACAATAAAACCACAAATCTATTTTTTGTATTATCAACAGTTTTGTCACTAGCCGAATTTCCTGCCAAGCCTTAGAAAACAGAGCAACTGAAATAACGAAATCTTAATTTATCATAACCGTTATAAATAAGCCATCTATGAGAATTATGAAAAGTTGTACACTCCCAGTCTCTCTCTC
>JAKUCM010004799.1:0-21815 GCA_023374145.1 Lepidium sativum | reverse complement strand
TTTTGAACTCGAGTAGTTCGAAAAGTAAAATTATATTTATACCTGGAAGACTTTTATAGTTTTTTTTTTATTATTTTAAAATTAGTCTTTAGCTAGTCTAAATTATTTGGTGTTCATAATACTTATGATACTATTTCAGTTAAATTGAATTATCCAAGTCGAACAAAAAAACTTTGGTTATACTACTAAAAAAAATTAATATTGAGTTCCTCTTCATATCTAATGAAATGAGTTTTTTGTCATCTAGTATACTAGCTTTTAATCATATTCCTATTATTGCAGATAGTGGGGTTCGATCTCTGATATTTTGAAGATTTGTAAATAACTACATCACTGAACCACATGTCTTTCTCATATCTAATAAAGACTTTTTACACTTTGTTGTATACATACTCAATAAACATTAATATATAAGTATCTAATAATTAATATATAAGTATTAACAATCTATGTATTTGGATTTTATATAACAAATATAGATTGCTTTGGGAACAAATTTAGTAGTAGCAAGTTGATATTAAACATTTTAACGTATGAAGTGAGTAATAAAATAGTAAGCCACTTGGCCATATCGGCATGTGTCCGCATCAAATTTGGCCCAACTATTGTGAATTTTGACGTCTCTTTGATCTCTCCAACCTAGCATCCATGCTTCTTAATTATTGTTTTACGAAAACTAAAGCTGTATAATTAATGTTATTTAATTAGAAAGCTAAATTAAAAGCAAGTCCGACCTATAAACGAAGAGTGTTGGCATCTTTCTCGACCAAAGAAGCTGGTAATAAACAGAGAAATAATAACATGCTTTTATTTTAACCTACTCCTTCAATGATCTAGTAATCAATTACTTAGCTACTGCATAAATAAAACAACAAGTCGGAAACTTTATATTCCCTTTGATGTTTAGCTTTTTTTCGTCTCAAAATATATAATATTTTAGATTTCCAACACAAAAATTAATCTATTTTCTTATTTAACCCTATCACTTAGTTGTATTAATATACTATTAACAACAATATAAGAATATTTGAATATTTTACAAGTTTTTTAAAAATTGTGTAACATCTTTAAATATCAATAATACGAGATGAATGGAGTATTTAACAACAATAAAAAAGTTTTTCTTGTATTTAAGTGAAACCCTATTATTAAACTAGTTACAACTAGCACATAAATACATTATTAATAAATATTTTGTGATTAATTTAAAAGATAATTTGGCGGATCCGACCAATTTTACATATATGAAAGTTGAACTAATCAATCCCCCTTCTCTGTATACGACCTTATAATATGTAATTACTTAGCTATTTCAGGAACGAAAACACAAGTTGGAACTTAATTATTGTATTTAGGGATCTTTGTATTTAAGTGAAAACTTATTATCTAACGAGCACAACTAACAAAAAGTTGCATTACATATAAATCTGTTGCGATTGATTTAGTAGATAATATGAGTGGATCCGATTAATCTCACATATATGGAGAAATTCGTCAGATATTTTTATATATATTCTGTTATTCACACGATCAAAAATCATTTTCGACAAAACTTTCGATTTTCTGTCTTCTAGTTTGAGCTCGAGTGAGATTAACAAGGATGCATGTTTAAACAACAGGATCATATGCCTCAAGAGAAATCATGAGCCATAAATTCAATTCATTGGCTAACAAATAAAATAAAGTGTTTGTCATATGTGTGTTAATGTGTTTTTTAGGAGGGGACAAGGATTAAGTTGTCCGGGTACTCTATAGTTCTACTTCTAATTTCCATAAAATTTTATTCCAAGTGGTGAAATAAGAATATTAAAGAATATTAAGAGACCTAAATGGTAACTTATCTATAAAACTTATGCCAGATTTTGCATGATGTTAATTGATTATTTTTTACTTGGAGTCGAATTAATATAGATTTTAACGATATATTATAAGGTTAAGTATACTTGAGAAAGGCTAAATGTGTATTAAATATAATCGTCACATTGCTTATGATTTATTACATCCCTTGAATTCAATATTAAGTTAATAAAACATTTAAGCACCGCCGTATGTTTCTTTCAGTCTGAATTAAGGCACCGTTCCCGAAATAAGAGTCAGGCATGTTATTTTGTCTTTATGTCAAACATAGATATAAATATTTAACTAAATTTTATGTCATTTTTCTTATTAATAATTTAGTTCGATATTGGTAAGTTCAAATCGTGTGTTATTTTAATTGGAGCAATAAACAATTATTATTGAACCATAAAAAATAGATTAATACTGTCTAAATTATATTCCAAACTTATCTCTAAAACATTTTAGAAAAACAATTCACATGAATTGAATCAACACAAATGACCATCAAAATAAAAAGAGTTGCAAATAATTCTTATTCTAATAGCAGGTGGTAAGTCAATTTAAAATCGTTCATTTGCATAACTAGGAATCAAATCTTTATGCTTATATTATATAGGAATTTGACTACTGCACCAACCAGTTGTACCTCAATATAATTTTGCTGTTGACAAAAGAGAAAAAAAAGAGCTCGATAATTTTATTTGATTTTCGTTAAGATATATAAGTAGTGTTGGCCCATTTTATAAATTACGGAACAAATGGTTCCATCTAAATTAAGCAAAGACAAGTGGGAACAGCTCATGAGAGGGCCCGATCGAGTCATATAGAGCTTTATTAATTGTTTCATTTTCATTCTTAATTTGGAATTTAACAATAATCTCACGTATATGTTATTAGTGTATACATAAAACAAAACATACTCAATTATTTTGATTCTTGATCTGATTTAGATATTATACTTTCTTGCCTTCCCACTTGCTCTCAAATATAAACTCCCTCACTTTTTGTTTTTGTATAATTATTATATATCAACTTTATTTTAATTTTACAACCACACAAAAAAAACTAGAATGGTTATAATATGTTTTGGATTCGTGTAATCTTATAGTTTGTTTGAAAAAGCCAATACGATTTGATTGGAAAATAAAGATGGATATGTAACGGATATTTAAATTTTCTAATATCCATGGTCTACTATATTTTAATAAAATATTTGATTTTATGTTTCGGTCCAATTTTAGATATCTATATTTTTCTTAAAAAAGTCGTGAATAACTACAGGCTTAGCTCTAGGTTTGTGAATTACTTTATTTTTATGTTGTCCAAATGTTATAGCAAATGTACTCTTACATTTTCTACAATAAAATATAGAGAGTCAATATATTATCACTAATTAATAGATTATATGACCATAATCAACGTATAAAATGGAGAATTGAAACCTATATTATTTGGAAAAGGTGATGAATGTATAATATTAAAAAACACAATAAAGAAAAATGAATGATCAAAATAATGGTTTAAGCAAAAATCTTTTGGTTTGGTACGATAAAAATAGTTTATGTTTGCCACTAATTGTACATCTAATGAATAGATAGTCATCAATTTCATCATCATAGAAAAGACTGAATATAATATAATCAAACTTATTATGATTACGTTCATATTTTAATATTAATAACAACCCCACAATATGTTCTCTTTTTCTTTTCCCCTAATTTTAGTGCGATTCTACAAATGTCAAACATTTCAAATATATATATATCGTAAAAAATAAAATGTTTTAGTGAAAATTTCTTTGATTGTTAATTGTCTACTTACATAACTATTCTTCTTCAAATTCCACTTTTAGATAATCGTGTAACCTTCCTTATAAAACTTTGATTTTATATTATACTTAGTAAATAATATTTTTTTCCAACCGTTATATCAATAGTTCAAAAATCACTTTCTGAAATCTTTTTTAATTTTTTATATTTGACGGGACAAAATTAAATATCTGGAATCTAAACTACCCAACTGGCAAATGACATCTAACCTAGTGACAGACGTTAAGTCCACTTAAGGCAGCGCATTTGCATAACCCGGAATCGAGTATTCCTGCCTACATTATATAGGAATTTGACTATTAGACCGATCATTTATGCCCAATATAATTTGCAGTTAGAAAAAAAAACTACTAATACAAAACTGAAAAGTTCAGTATAACATTTTTATCAATAAAGAAACCAAATTCTTAGAAATATGAGCCATAACAAATTAGAAAAAGCCTTGGTATAAATATGGGCCGAAAATGAATGGGCTTATATGACCCAAGATACAAATATTAAACACCGTCGTTTTGGAATTTTCTTAAATTTTTAAATATTAAAAACAGACATTTTGTAAAATTCGATGCTTATCTTTGCATGTGAGCACCGACAGACACTAAACCACTTCATTAATTATTCCAGCTGCAATCACGCAATTTTACCGCCTTTTTTTCATTCATATCCAATCAAATAGAGCCACGTCAACTTAGTCATACTTGAAATGACTAAAATACCCCTGGTTTCTTACTATAATTACAGATCGGTGAATCCTCCACGCGCTTTCATCTTCTTCTTCCTAGATTCGCTCTTCCACTGTCTTAAATTTCACTCACTGCATTTCCTTCCTTCTCACTCTTCTCCGTAATCTCTCTCAATCTTTATCTTTCTACTTTGAAAATGGCGAAATTTGTTATACTTTTGGTTCTCTGTATTCTCCCGGCGATTGCTGTGGCTGCAAGGAGAGGAAATATTGGTAAGAATACAATGGTGGTTCAAGGTCGTACTTACTGTGAAACTTGCAAATTCGGCTTCGAGACTCCTGAGTCCACTTACTTCATCGCTGGTATTTCTCTTTCTCTCTAAACTCAAGATCTAAAGGATCCACCTTTTTGCTCAGTTCTTTTACATCTGCGAAATTTGTTTTCTTTAGTGTTTGATTCTCGTTTCTAATGGATTACTTCTCTAGATCTGAGTGATGGATCACGATTCTGGTGGATTTAGTTTTATATCTGAGTCCTTCAATTAGTGTAAATTCTCGATTTCAATGGATAAACTTGTTAGATGTGAGAGCTTCACTTACTCACTTAGTGCTTGATTCTCGTAGTTTATCTGTAGATCTGGCTTTAGATGTTCGAAGATACCACAAAAATGTTGATTTGGCTTCAATTATGCTTGCAAAGCTTCGATCTTTAGTGCGTTGTTTAAGTCTCGAGTGCTGAAATCTATAACAAAACTTATTATTGTCTTTTGGACATTGTTGATTTGGTGGTGATGATTGTTTTCGGTGTATAATAGGTGCAACTGTGAAGCTTGTGTGCAAAGACAGAGTGACAATGAAGGAGCTTTACACAGACGAAGCTGTATCAGACAAAGAAGGAAACTACAAGTTCGTTGTCCACGAAGATCACAAAGACGAGTTATGCGATGTTTTGCTTGTGAAAAGTCCAGAAAAGAGCTGCTCTAAATTCTCTGAGGGACGTGAAGCATCTCGTGTGATCTTAAACCATAACAGTGGCATTGCTTCACAGATTAGACTTGCTAACAACATTGGATTCGAGAAAGATGTTGCTGATGTGTTCTGCTCTTCTCTATTTAAGAAGTATACTGATGAAGAAGAGGATTTGGATGACATTAGAAACCATCTCTAGATCCATCTCAATCTCTGTTTAAATCTTATGATGATATTATGTTGTTTTTCTTTCTAAATTAAGGAGTTTCGTATTGTGTCGAAGAGATATAATTTTTATTTGTTTGCTTACTTATTTGTCTTAGATGATGACCGGATGATTTGTTCACTGAAACTCTCTTTCTATAAGCTTCTTGTATTGTCATTTCCTTACTCAGGAAGTGTCTTTTATCAAATTTCTTCATTGTTCGATTTCTTAATCCAATCTTTGCTTATTATGAAGGTTCCATTACAGCTTTACATGAATTGGCAGATTCAACTTTATTGGAGGTTGTGGTCCAAAACACTAGCTGTAAAGCAATGCCCACTTTTAGCTATAAATCCAGCCTCTTATCCAACCTCCATTAACAAACCTCTTAAATGGACTTGATGGGCCTCTACAACTAGGCTAAGGAGACCAATTTATTATTAGAGAATAATATTTCACATCGGTAGTTTGAAGGGATTCCCTCTAGTATATAGGATTTGGGCCAATCCACTCATTGCCAATTGGTTTTGAGTTGGAAGCCCATATTCTAATATGGCATCAGAGCCCACGATCTACGCTGTCCAACCCGATCCGACCCAAAGTAGTCCCACTATCGACAAGCCAGGCCCAATATTGGTGCCGTCGAACCATCCCCGAACATACGAGATTAATGACCAAAGAGTCATCATCTTGAGGGGGCATATTAGGAAATAATATCCCACATCGGTAGTTTGAAAGGATCCCCTCTAGTATATATAGGATTTAGACCAATCCACTCATTGCCAATTAGTTTTGAGTTGGAAGCCCATATTCCAATACTCATAAGTAAATCTAACCAAACACCAACCACAGTTTATGTGTTGGTATATAACCAATTAAACCACCAATGGTTGTTGAGAGAACTTTAAGTTAAAACTTGTGTTTCATACTAACCAATAACTCCCAATAAGCTAAAATATGTCACCAAACCAGAAATTAGAGACTGAACTTTCTTATATAAAAAGTATGTTCAGACTAATTTTTTCCACTTTCTTGTGCCACAAAGTCAAGATTAAAATACATGTTTTCCTGATTAGCATAGCTTTTAGTCATTACTTATTAACAAGTGACTAAACTTCTGCAGTATTAATGTATAATCTATGTTCCTTTGATGGTATGTGAATTGTGTAAAAGACAAGCATGAATAAAGAAATTCATTAAAAAGTGAATAAAAATTACAATTGCAACAAATAAAATAACCTAAAAGGCAAAAACAAACAAAAAATGCACAAGATTTAAAGAAATTGCCAAATGTCAAAGCCAGTTCGTCGCCGTCAAGAAGAAAACAATAAACCCTAATAGATTAATTAGGAGCCAAATTGACGCAAATCATTTATACGGCTCCTCCGTTGCTCCAATAACCCTCTCGTCTTGTTCCCATTATAACTTGTCTCTTTTCTTCACGTTAAAGCCATAAAGGAAACATTTTTCATTTTCACCAAAAAAGTCCTATATAAAGTGTCAATTTTTGAGTCTTAGATTTAGTTGGGTTTACTGATAATCGATTCTCGTTTGGTGGGCTTCGTCCTCCATCATTGGTTTCATCGCCATAGCTTTTCGATTATAACATCAGGTCTGTTTCTGTAATGAGCTACATTAGTTTTGGTGCTTTTTAATTTTGTGCAATCAAATTTGTTCATTTGATGTAATTTGCGTTTTGGGTATCAAGTTTGAGATTTTTAATCACTTAGCTTACGATTTATTGATTAGTTTGATTGTTATTGTCATGCAAAGGAATTTCTGGAAATGGCTACTACGACTATGTCTCACCAAGCGGTCGGGTCTATTTCTTCTCATCGACCTATCAAAGCTTCTCAGTTTTTAAAGGGACCTTTGAATGTACCTATGAAATTCAGACACAAAGGATTCAAAGTCGAAGCAGCTGCATCTCAGATTTCTGTCGTTGACTCTACATTGTCTACTTCCAAGAACAAACCTCAAGAATACAAGAAGAAATCAAGTATATTACCTTATTTTGCTTGGTGCTATGAGTAAATGTAAAGAGAGAAAGCAACGTTTAATCAAGTTTTATTTATTTCATTTATCTTCAGATGAAGCAGCTTTGATATTGATTAGGCATGGAGAGTCGTTATGGAATGAGAAGAATCTGTTCACAGGTTGTGTTGATGTGCCATTGACTCAGAAAGGCGTAGGAGAAGCTATTGAGGCTGGTAAGAAGATTAGTAACATACCTGTAGATTTGATCTTCACATCATCTTTAATCCGTGCTCAGATGACTGCAATGCTTGCCATGACTCAGCATCGCCGCAAGAAGGTTACAAATTGATCTAAAGGTTATTGCTTTTGTCAGGAAAGTTTGCTCTGTTTGATTTTGTGTGAATTCTTTTAGGTTCCAATCATTTTGCACAATGAGAGTGTTAAGGCGAAAACTTGGAGTCACGTTTTCAGCGATGAGACTAGAAAACAATCTATTCCGGTTATAGCAGCTTGGCAGCTAAATGAGAGAATGTAAAACAAATGTCACTTTACTTGGATTTCATATGTACACAATTATACAAATTTTGATATAAAGTTTCCGACTTTTTCTCTTGAGTTAGGTATGGAGAATTGCAGGGTTTAAACAAGCAAGAAACAGCAGAAAGATATGGGAAACAACAAGTTCATGAATGGCGTAGGAGTTATGAAATTCCTCCTCCTAAAGGCGAAAGTTTGGAGATGTGTGCTGAGAGAGCAGTGGCTTATTTCGAAGACAATGTATGAATCAGAAATTCTCAAAGTTTATTACTTACTTAACATAATCGCTTATGCTGATCTGTGATCATTGATGCAGATCAAACCAGAGCTCGCATCTGGAAATAATGTGATGATTGCTGCTCATGGGAACTCATTGAGATCTATCATTATGTATCTTGACGATTTAACTTCTCAGGAGGTAACAAAACAATCTAGTTCCAGTCCAATATTCAGTTCTATTGCCCATGCGGATTTGCTGAAATTGGTTTTCTCAGGTTACAACTCTAGACCTATCTACGGGTGTACCATTGCTCTACATCTTCAAAGAAGGTAAATTTATGTCACGAGGAAGCCCGGTCGGTCCTACAGAAGCGGGTGTCTATGCTTATACAAAGGTAAACCAAACCAACTGTTTCTTCGTCTTCTTTATCTCCATGGTTATGAGTTCGCTGATATAATGCTTCTGGGTTTCAGAGATTGGCACAATATAGACAGAAGCTTGATGAGATGGCCCTTGCTTAATGGTCTTCCAGAAATAAATCAGGAAATTCAGTTGTTTTTTGTGTGTTTCACTTGCTTAGCTTCATATGTAGTGACAATACAATCAATAACAGTTGAAATCTGTATTAGATACACAAATCTCATTCATTTCATGTTATTTTAAATCATAAAGGCAATTCAAAGGAAGTGTCTTTTTAAATGTCTTCACCTTCAGACATTAACGGTAAGAGGGAGCTCTGAATCTCCAACAGTTAAGAAATACTTTCCCTCTTCAACAACCATAACTCCAACTTCATTAGCTCTGCTCAAATGTTCACAAAGACCAATCTCAAACTCCATCTCTGCTTTCTCTCCGTTTCTTAGCACAATGCTCTTAAACCCAACGAGTTGTTTCTCTGCGCGTTTCCCATCTTCTCCTCCTCTCTCGTGCCTTGCAAACATCAAAACTGGATGTTTTCCTGCAATTGCTCCTTGATTTTCCACCATAACAGTGACCTTAGTCTTGGCTACATTGCAACCTTCTATCCCCATTTCCGAAACCAAAGAGTATCGAACAGAGTCTGAGTTAAGTTGAGCTTTGGTTTGGTTCATATAAAGAGTGGATTCACTCAGAGTCTTGAACTTGTAAGAGTAAGTTGAGTAGCTGAGACCATGTCCAAACTCAAACACTTTAGGGCCTTTATAGAATTTGTAAGTCCTTCCTGGATATCCAGTTCCAGACCGCATTCTCATGTCTGTCATCTTCACATTCACAAAGCTCTGAGGATACCAAGTCATAGGTAATCTCCCTCCTATATACACCACAGGAGTATAATCAAATATGGATACTTAGAAAAGAAAATCCAATCCCCATCAAAGGAGGAGAAGACTCACCGGGGTTGTGATCTCCAAATATGATTTCAGCAAGAGCAATTCCTCCTGCTTCTCCAGGATAACCAGCCCATATGATGCTTCCGATTTTATCATTATTCTTAGCAAATGAGATATCTACAGGACCACCACAGATCAGAACCAGAACTACAGGTTTCTTTGCAGCATTCACAACACTCGTTATAAGCTCTCGTTGCTTCCCAGGAAGACTAAGGTCCACACGGTCCATATCTTCTCTCTCTTGAGTCAGGTCTAGTCCCATGATCAAGACCACACGATCAGCATTTCTCGCGATTGCAACCGCTTGATCAATAGCAGCGTTAGAGCAAGCTATAGAATCACATCCATTGTGGTAAACAGCGTTTTTGACGTAACCACGTAAAGCCTCAAGAGGAGTCACAATCTTGCAAGGTGGACCAGCGTAGTTTCCGAGTAGCGTTTTAGTGACATTAGCGTTTGGACCGATTACAGCCAACGACGAACTGCGTTTGGAGAAAGGTAGTAGCTTTAGAGAGTTTTTCAAAAGAACTATACCATTACGAGCAGCTTCAAGTGCTAAAGCTTGATGAGCCTGAGAACAAACATCTTTTGGACTAATGTTTCCATAAGTCAATTTGGTTGGATCTCCATTAAAGAGACCAAGACGAATCCTAACAGAGAAAAGATTAAGCAGAGCTCTATCAATGTCATATTCCGACACTTTCTTCTGTTGAAAAGCTGATTTAGTGTGTTTCTGTAAGTATGATCCACAGTTAACGTCCATGCCAGCTTTAAGGACATCAGCAACAGCATCTTCAGGGGCTTTGACATAGCCTTGATCAGTGTAGATGATTGATACAGCGTCACAATCTGAAGTAATGTATCTGCCAAAACAACAATCTTAGTAGTTCTAATCATCAACACAGTAGCTTTAAAAGAGGCCAGAAACGAGGAACGAACCCGTTGAATTTCCAGAGGCCACGAGCGGTTCGAGTCAACAGATTTGGATCAGCGCAAGAGGGAATACCGTTGACTCGGTTATAGGCACACATGATCCCACTGGCTCTGCCTTCTTCTATGCATTTTTTGAACGGTGGTTGGTAAGTCTCCGCCAAGTCAGCCAAGCTCACCTTCAAAATAAATTTACATACTTTAATAGTTTTCTATTTAACATACTTCATTAACATGAGAATTTTAAGAGAAACATTCATAGTTATTTTTTTTTTATTTCAACTAGCCTATTGACTTTTAAATCCCGCTCCTACTACTACAGGTAGAGGTTCGATTCCTGATGCCTTGAGAATTTGTAAAATGACTACACCACTGAATCACCTGTCCTACGCAGATTCATAGTTATATATTTAACATACTTTAATAGTTTTCTATTTAACATACTTCATTAACATGAGAATTTTAAGAGAAACATTCATAGTTATTCTTTTTTTTCTAACTAGCTTATTGGCTTTTAAATCTCGCTCACTAAACTACTGATACTTTAAGAATTTGTAAAATGAATACACCACTGAACTACTTGTGCTCTACAGATTCATAGTTATATATTTAACCCTTTTTCATAAGACCTTGAAATACTTTTATTTTATTTTGATAACTTGAAATACTATTGAAAATTTATTTGGAAATAAAGATATATGGTCTATGAATAGTAATGATTATAATTATTCGACTTTATAGTAAAATGGAAAGAATATGATTGTGGATATAATTGTTTTTTCTTACAAAATTTAGCAAATTTTCAATAACTCCATTCCTACAATTTTCCACGTCAGAATGTCAACATGAAGTTTATAAAATAATAATCCTTTTTCATGACATGACATAAAGATTGTCATGATAAGACATAAAGATTGTAATAAAGAGAATAAATTATAAACTATAAAAACGGCATTATGTTAAAGATTTCTACTTTAACGTCCTAAAAAGATTCACACTTTCAAAAGAAAAAAACAAAACAAAAATGGAAAAGTGAAAAGATAATAAAGCATTGAAAATGTTGTACCTGAGCATTGAAGACATAACGAGTGATACCTTTCCAACGATCAAGATCATAAGCTGTGAAATGTTTACAACAAGCAGAAGCTTGAAGATGACCACCTGAAAGTGTTTTCCGACCATCGAAAGAGTCACCTTGTAATCCTCTGACGTAAGCCACCGCATAAGCTCCGGTGACTGTTGGATCTTCTCCGGGAGTCTCTTGGCCTCTTCCCCACCGTGGATCTCTAAATATGTTAATGTTTGGTGCCCAAAATGTCATTCCTTTTGCTTGTCCTGCGTTGTACACTCCTCTTGCTTCTTTTCCAATCACCTGAATTATTTCATTGCTTTCATATATTATTTTTCTATTAATAATTGAATCGATAAAACACAATAAACAGGCAAATCACTCTTACCCTAATGGTCGACGGTAAATCCACTTAAGATAGCTCATTTGCACAACCAGGTATCAAATCCACTCACTTACATTATATAAAAATTTAGCTACTGGACCGAGCAGTTGTGGTCTAATTAATCTACCGTTAGACAAAAAAACCTCCAAATAAACACAACTCAGCCCAAGTAAAATTTTCTTTTTAAATAACACTCCACCACTTAATTAAAACATTATTACCCTATATATATTTTTTATACATTTTTAGAATTACTAAAAAAAGTTAGACTATATTTGACTATTTGACATGATTTATCATTCTAAGTTTTTATTTAAAAACTAATATCTTAAACTACATACATACAAATTTGGATTTTAGTATAAAGTTTGGTAAGGTGTGAAATTGATAAAACTTGTAATGAAGGCAAAACGTTTGGATTTGAATTACGTTTTGATATTAAAAGAACTAAATTACCTACATACAAATTTGGATTTTAATATAAAGTTTGGTAAAATGAGATATTTTAGATAATTGTAATGAAAGACAAAACATTTGGACTTATATGAGTTTCATAGTTATATTAAGTTTGGATTCTTGTTAGATTGAGAAACTTGTGAATCTCAAAAAGGCTTCAAATTCACGAGAAATGAAGAGAGAGAACTCACTTGAGCAATGCGAAACCATAGATAAGAATCGAATGAAGCAGCGGTTAAGATAACTTGAGGAAAGCTAGTAGCTGCTTTAACCGAACCATTAAACCGGATTCCAGGAGTAGGACCAACATCGGCTACACCGTGAAGAGCTTCCGACCACCATTGATAAGCCGGAATACCAAGACGAGGTATTCCAGGAGCTGAATTCACTAGCTGTGAGATCTTTTCATCTATGGTTAATCTCGAGACGAGATCGTGAGCTCGTTGGTTTATTGGGAGGTTAGTGTGACAGAATTTGAAGAGTTTTGTGGTGGGATTTGAAGGGTCGCAAGAATGTGGTGGAGATGACGACGGAGGAGCTGAGTCAACGCCGTGAAATATGAACGGAAAGTTAACAAAAAGAAGAAGAAGAACAACAAAGTCTTTAGCCATGGCTTTGAACTGCGGAAAAGAGATTGAGAAACTGAATGAGTGTGAGAGTGACAGAGTCTACTTAATAAACTCTCCAGTTATGTCTGTAGTGAAATGACGTAAATACCCTTTGAATACTTATGGGCTTAAGCCCAATAATGTGTCATAAGTCCATTTAGTAGTTTAGGCCCATTTTGACCCATTAACATGATTTGTCAAAGAGTAAAGTTAAGAATTGTTAAAAAAATGTGAAATAAACCGTCCAACCAACCAGAATAAGT
Source organism: Lepidium sativum (assembly GCA_023374145.1). NCBI lineage: Eukaryota > Viridiplantae > Streptophyta > Magnoliopsida > Brassicales > Brassicaceae > Lepidium > Lepidium sativum. The sequence goes on along the minus strand of JAKUCM010004799.1, from coordinate 8,476 downwards.
GAAAATGGATAATAATATTTATTATAACATGTACATATCATATCAAGCCAAATCTCATTATTCTTTTTTTTGACAAACAGAAAATGTCATAAATCTTTTAACTACAATTAATGTAAATGTGATCAATCTAATTTCAACCAGTCACGTAATTAGGTTTGACTTGATAAAACTGTCGATGTGAATTTTAAATTTCGTTCCTAATACGGTAGGTAAGAGATTCGATTTTTGGTGTTTTGAAGATTTGTAAAATGACTATACCATTAAACCACCAGTCCTCGGTAAAAAAGAAAAAAATCGATAATTTATCGAACCAAAATCCTTGTTGATTGCCACGTGTAAGTAAACTGATTGACAAGTGTCATGTGTAGTAAACGAGTATGTTGTCCTAATGACATCATAACCGCTTAATGAGTTAAAATGATGAGATTTTACGAAATTGCCCATTCCATTAAGATTATGTGAGATGTCGGTAGAGTTACAATTTGATTGAATATGTCGTCGTCTATTTAAAATTCAGATATTTTCTTTTATATAATTTTGTCGTCATTCGCCAATCCATTAGCCAAGTTCTTTCAAATGCAAGCGGGGGACTCGATTTCAGGAGGTGTAGATGCGCATGTTTCTTGTGGACTTACCACCTGCCACTAGGCTAAATGCCATTTGCATTCGTAACACTGTTTATGTTTATGATGATGTTACAGTCAATTTTAGAAAATCTCTTTTTACATTGAGGTCTCGTCTTGAGTCCTAGACCAACGTCTCGAGTACATGTTTCCGTTAATGTCGTTATTTTGTTCCGGTTAGGTCCGAAGAGTCCTGAGTTCAACGTTAAAGAAACACACGGATTTAAATTATTTATAAATCCGGTGGTTGGTCTTAACCGGCCCCTCAAACCGGTCCCACCCAAAACCTTCGCTAATTCCTCCACCGTTATAAAGAAAGGTGTCTCCTTTAACTCATTCCCACCGTTTTCTCGCTAACCACACAAAGCTTCTCTGCTTCCTTCTCCTTTCTTTCACATAAAGTTACGATTTTGTTTGTTTTCTCAACTTCTGAAACAGGTTTGTTTGTTCTTTTGTTTTGTTTGGTTGTTTTCTCCCTTTTTCTCGATTGTGTTTATTAATTTTGATTTCTGTTTCTCGACTGATTTTATCAGGGTTTAAAGATGGATGCTTTCGATAACTCTGATCTCGAATACCTTGTTGATGACTTTTATGGTGGCTCTGATTTTGACGACGATGAACCATTTGGAGAAGTTGACAGCATGAGTGAAACTGATTCTGATTTCGAATTCGAGCCGGTACGTTGCTTTGTTCTGCTCTTATTTTGAAAAAGGTTGGGACTTTGTAATGGATGTGATCAGTGAATTGTAAACGTGTTGATGTTGATTCCATTAGAATCGGAGGAACACTGATACGTCAGCGTTAGAAGCTAGGAATGGAAAAGATATTCAAGGGATTCCATGGGAGAGGTTGAATTACACGAGAGATAGATATCGTGAGAAGAGATTGCTACACTATAAAAACTTTGAGAGCCTCTTTCGTTCCCGACAAGAGCTTGATAAGGTTTGTCTTGCGTCATTCAGACAAGCCTTCTGATTTTGATGTTTTAAGACTTTCATTTTGCATCTTTCTTATGATTTCTGATCTTGTTGCTGACAGGAATGCTTGCAAGTTGAAAAAGGAAAAAACTTTTACGACTTTCAACTCAACACGAGGCTTGTCAAGTCTACAATAGTCCATTTTCAGGTAGAATAACTTTCCTCAATCTGTGGAATACTCTGTTACCTGATGTGTGGAGTCATTTAGGTTTTTTTTAATCATAATTCATTACTACTCTCTCTTGATCGGATTTTGTGTTCAGTAATTGAGTCTGCAATTGCAAAAAGTATTATACACCTCAACCTCTTGTATCGCTTAATTATAGAGTTTTTATTCCTTCCTGTTTTCATCTGTTAATCATTTGTTCCCACCCTCAGCACTGCAGCTCTGGGGTGTTGATTCACACAAAGTCCTTTTCTTTTGCAGATAATCTTTCAAGGGTGCTTAATTCTAACCTCCTCGTTCCTAACTTCTCGAAATATTATAATTTAGATTCAGTGTTTACTCAGGTACAAAACTATGAGATTCTAACTGATAAAAAAAAAAGTGTCAAGATATGTCAAAGCAACTTGTTAACAACACCATACGCATTCATACGTCCACAAAATCACATTCATAGAGTGTTTTACGTTCTCTTGCATTTTTGCATAAGTGCTTCTCAGTGTCTATAGTTCATTATCGACAAGCAGGGAACTATAGAGAAGACTTGTAGTTACCTCTGTCTGCATGTATTGAGAAACAGTTACTATATGCCTTAACCTTTCTTAAGCAGGTTTGGAGAGCAGCTGGCGCCCTAAGGAAACCTTTGTTAATATGGTATGATAGGAAATATTTTGCAAATCTACGAGGACTCTCTTAACTTTGTCATCATTCTTCTTTACAGGGAACCTTTACTTTGAGCTTACATATGAGGACTTTATACATGATCTGCATCTTTCTTGATACCATGCTCTTGTGCTTATTAGTCTTCCTGCTGGTCTTTAATTGGTCTTTCTTATGTTTAACTTAAAGATACTCTAAATTTTGGGTTTTGGCTTTAACTCATGCTTGTGTCATCCATCCATTAAGTTCACATTTGATGACTGAAAGTGTTGTTTTTGCTTCCTTCATGGCTTATTTTTTGTGTGAGAACTTGGATATTCTGTTTTGATTGATTTTGGTCGAAAATGACTAGTTGTGTCTTATTTGTGAATCCTAATCTCTATGGCCTAATTTTTTCAGCTGAGGAACTTAGTATGGGCAACATCAAAGCATGATGTGTATTTCATGAACAACTACTCGCTCATGCATTGGTCACCTTTGCTGCAAAGGAGCAAAGAAGTAGTTAATATGGCAAAGGCCCTTGTTCCTACAATAGTAAGCAATCTTACTTGGTTGTTATATCACTTGAACTTCGGAATTTAACTAATTTAATGTGCAGAAGCAGAGTGGATTGTTGTCACAGTCTCTATCAAGGATCCAGATAAGCACAATCGCAGTTAAAGACGAATTGTTAGTTGCAGGAGGGTTCCAAGGGGAGCTCGTCTGTAAGGTATAGTTAACAAACAGAACTCACTCAGTATTCTACAAAATGATGGAATAATGTTTACAAATTTGGATTTTAAATTGATTCCAGAGACTCAACGAACCTGGAGTTGCTTTCTGCACAAAACTAACATCATCTGAAAATGACATCACCAATTCAGTCGACATATACAATGCAGCCAGGTAATTAAACAACAACGAAAAAACATTTGTTGAAGTAACAAGATACCAAAAACTTAAGTTCCTTAATCCATTCCAGTGGCTCGTTAAAGGTTATGACCGCAAACAATGATTGCACCATACGGCTATTTGATGCCACAAACTTCACCTTCCTCAACAGTTTCACCTTTGATTGGTCTGTCAATGTAAGCTCATTTCTACATCTCTTTGTAAACTAAGACTGCTGCTGCTTATAAGTGATTCATATTCACTTAGTGCGCTTCTCTGTTCGTAGAACATCTCCACAAGTCCAGATGGTAAGTTAGTGGCTGTTCTTGGGGATAGTCCAGAGTGTTTACTAGCCGATGCTGGATCAGGAAAAGTAATCCATGGACTTGAAGGCCATCTAGACTACTCATTTTCATCAGCATGGCACCCAAACGGTCAAATCTTAGCCACAGGTAACCAAGACACAACCTGCAGGCTATGGGACATCAGAAACTTGTCTCAGTCACTCAAAGTCTTAAAAGGAAACATGGGAGCCATTAGAGCCTTAAGTTTCACATCTGATGGACGTTTCTTAGCTATGGCTGAGCCAGCTGACTTTGTACACATCTTCGACACAGAAGCTGGTTACACTCAATGTCAAGAAATAGATATGTTTGGAGAAATAGCAGGCATCTCTTTTAGTCCTGACACAGAAGCACTCTTTGTTGGTGTAGCTGATCTTACTTATGGTAGCTTGTTGGAGTTCAACCGGAAACGAAATCACTTGTACCTTGACTCTATTTTCTGATCTGAAAAGTTTGGCTTGTTATATTAAAGTAGTGACTTTGGGAAGTAGTTAAAGTCGTTGTTTTTGTTTTGACTTTCCCTTTGTTGTCAAGTTCCGTTTGGGCCGGCTTATAGTGTTTGGGCTTTACAGATATAGCCCATTAGAGACAAACACAAGTGTTCAAGGATTTGTCATGTGTGAGTCACTGAATCAAAATATATGTTAAAGCTTTAAGAAACATTCCTTCATTACAATTTACACCTAACCATCTCTTTATTAAAGAAAATAAAAAGTTTTTTAGATTTTATATTCTTAAACTTTTTTCTTTTTCTTTAGAACTGTCATATTTTAGATTTTTTTTTTTTTTGTCAATAGTGGTTTTACAATTCAAATTGGAAACTATGTGCTACTGAAAGGAAAGTATCTAATATAATCCAAAAATATTGTACTAATTTAGGATCTCTAGTTATAAAATAAAAACTTGTACTATTTTCTTGCAATAATAATAATAAAAGAAAAAGAGAGAAATGAACCATATGTCACGTTATTCATGAAATCACGCGAAAACGATAAAACCAAAGAAGAAGAAAAACTTATATTTGAAGAACAAAATCTGACACAGACAATTTACCTAAAATTCACATGCCAAATCATTCATCTTCCTCATAAAACGACATCCAACTGCTCTGAAAACGACACCATTTCCAACAAAAATTCATAATTCAGTCAAAAAACTTTAAATTTCTTTGGTTGCCCAAAAAGAAAAAGTAAACATTTAGTTTTGTTGTGGATATCAAAATTTTCAAGTAGTCAATATTTTTTCTTTTAAATGTGTTGAATTATATGAATAGAACAAAATATTTAGTTATAAAGACGAGTTGATTCGTAAATTGTCTAATGTGAAGAAAAAAATTCAGATATTTAAAAGTGAGGCAAAGACATAAGTGGAGTGACACTTCGTGAAGATGAATCTGAGCCATTGATTATTGACACGTGGCTGTTTATACGTAAAGTGTCGCTAGATTAGAAGAAGTCATAAAACGGCACAACGTTGTTGTAGAAACCGCGTGAAGTGTTGCTTTTAAAAAGAAAAACTTTTTAAAGTAACCAAACGATTAGATGGACACGCGCAATCCATGCCATTCACTCTATCGGCTTCTTCTTCCTTTTACTTTTTAATATTTTTTTTTGTCAACGGCATGATATTTTATAATAGAGATCCATAAAGAATCGTTACAACATGAATCAAAAAACCTTCTTTCAAACAAAACGAGTAAGAAAATCAGTTTTGTGAAAAAAAACCTAGGGATGACAAAAATTGATAAAAAGGTAAAAGAAGAACTTAGTCTTGAGAAAACCTCCTGGTAAAATAGAAAGAACGGCCACGCTTCCGGTTGACTAAAGATCTTCAATACCGTCTCACTATCCGCCAGCACCTCCACCTTCGTAATATAGATCATTAGGAGAGACTCCAATGTCCATAAAACAGCTTCGACCTCTGAATGGAGGGCAAATAAATTACGGCAGCATGCTTCCTCCACTGAATTTGAAAAACATAAGCAACCTAGACCCGTTTTGAGGTTCGTAATTTTTCAGCAAGATTTGTAACCGAGAATTAGTTGTGGATGGATAAGGCAAAGATGATTTTGGACATATATTTAAGATATTTTAAAAATTAAATTCATGTTTTCTTTTTTGTTGTTGAAAAGTTTAAATTCATGTTGTTACAAGTTCGAGGTCGATTCTCTTTTTTCTTTTAGCTTTTATTTCCGTGTATTACGTGTTAGATCCTTTTTGTTTTCAGGCACAAAAATTATAATCCTTTTTATTTAGGATTTAAAAGTCTTTTTATTGAGAAAATAAGGTAGCTTGGGTACTACATTGGTAAACAGAAATAACTGCTTTAATTGACAAGTATTTGTCGAAAAATTATAACAATAATTGTCAAAATATTCTGTTCTAAATTATGTTGTCTTTATGTATGAAATATGATGTATCGTAAATTGTTAAATATATTTTTAGATCCTTTATGTCAGGAGTACATTGCATCTTTTCGTAAAATATGGGATATAGTTTTGAGGTAAATATGAGACGAACGTGGGAATATTGTATTCAACAAATGGTATATTCTAAAATTTTCCAAGTAGCAAAATTCAAAAATTGTTTTATTATAAAAAGAAATATTATTTGGAGGAGTTGACAATTTTATTCCATGTGAATTTTGTGTAGAGCCAAAGAAATTAAAAATACTTATTTCAGAATTTTCTTTGTAAGTTCATCACAAGGGATTCTTAACTCTTTCAATATATGAAAAGTCATATATTCCCTTAACCCTATATATATATCAAACAATAAACAACTCCTTCCATATTGTTTATTATATATAAACTCTTTCAAAATTTGTAGCAATACATGAGTACAATTATTGGCCAACTAAACTATTCCTTAAGTAGCAAATGGTTTTTAGTCTAGTGGCATGCGGTAAGTCCATATATGTCAGCTTATTTACACATCTAGAGATCGAGTATTTCTGCTTACATTATGTAGAAATTTGGCTATTGGGCCGATGTCGTTGATAAAAAAAAACTATTCCTTAAGTATACTTAAATGTTGCTTAACATGTAAGCTCATAATTTAAGTATTGTAACAAAAACAACTTGACCATTAGCTTACGCAGATCCGCCGGTATTTTAGTCTCGAAGTTTCCTCCGCCGTCGCCGCAAAAGGCTGACGTGTACAACAGACACGTGATTACCACATGCATATGCTCTTCTTCTGGCTCTTTTTATATATACAAACAAAAACAACTTTTGATCTAACACTCTTCTCATTTTTATATGCAAGTGGTATTCATTTTACTTACCAAGTTGTAATTAAATTTCTATGGTTTGTGTTTTTTATAAGCATGAACTTGGTTGTAATGCAAGTTAATACAAACTAACTTAGACGTTGTATTAAAGCAGATTTTGTTTGTATATAACTTGTCTTCGCGATGCAAATGATTTTTGGTATCAAAAATAATCCGGACTAATCATAAAAATTCCATAAATAAAATAATTCGTTGAGTATTTTCATATCATTTTTAATATTTACACTTGACATGTTGAGATGGCCGATCTCCAATATCATATAATTGAATATCTTACAATCTTTGAATAGGAAAAAGAGTTAGATCTGCAGGGTCCCAAATAAATTGGTTTATTCTAAAAAAGCCTTGTTCTTTGGAAGACCTATTTCGTCTATGGTACTGAAGTAGTCGGATGGAATAGATAATTTCCTTGTTAAAATGAAAAAAGTAAAAAAATTGTGCTTGCATTTTTTATTGCACACTGCTTTCTCTATGTATACATAGAAAACTAAGTTTATTTGGTTCCTTATAAATAGGACTCCGAATTAAATACTCAGTAAATTTCATCTTAAGTCATGCTTCTAAAAGAATTCAACATATTTTTGTATAGGTATACGTATTGCAAAAAATATTAAAAATTTTAGTAAGTTCTTAGGTATAAGTTAATCAGGGACAATCATTTTCTAGACTCCATACCAATAACCAACGCATAAACAATATTATAAGTTTGGAGCAGAAATTAACTCGATCGTAACTTTAGCGATGCAATTATATAGAAGCCATGATCATAATTGTTGCATCTTTGTCAAATTAGTTTAACTAATCATATGTTACTCGAAGTTTCTACATAATACATTCAGAAACTTAATCATGAACATTTTGAAGAATAATTCATAAGAATGTCTTTATCTTGGGTCGAAAATTTACCAATACATTAAAATAATACAACTAGATAAGATGGCGAAAGGTTTAGAATTTAGCTAAAAAATTAGGGTTTATAAGATGATATAATAAGGTAATGATAATGGTGGAGTTCTCAGCCAATCCATATCTAAAACCTCCAGAGAGTTCTATTTAATTTTTGTAACAATTTATGTCGACTAAAGTCTAAACTACCCATTATTATTATCTTAGTTGATAATTGCGCGACTAACAACTTTAATAATCATAAATAGTGATGTACAACATCATTATCGACGTCTTAGGATATTTTTCTTTGTTCTAGATATTATTTTTTATACAGCGTAGACCTTTGAATTTTGAACCACAATCATTTGGCTAAATTTGTAGAAAATTTATAAACTAAGTAGCGAAGAATTTTAAAAATACATGAAATCAAAAATATAAAAAAATAACTCTTCTTTATTAGTTTAAGAAAATAATTCAAAACTTAAACTCTCAAACTCTTAATTTTTACAAGTTATATCACAACTTTGACATCTCCTTATATAGATTAGATAATTTTATATTATTTTTAGGATAAATATATTTAAAATAACTCATAAAATATTTCAGTCTTATCTAATCTAACAATCTAACTTGTCAGTAAATAATTTCATTTAAGCTTAT
>JAKUCM010004798.1:0-11098 GCA_023374145.1 Lepidium sativum | reverse complement strand
ATTTGTAAAAATATTCCAGAAATAGATTGCTGATAATTTCACATTTCTGAGGATTAACAACCCGACAAATCTATAAACTATCGATGACATGTCGGAAACATCCATCTCATACAGTTTTCCGATGGACAATTAGAGCATTCCTTTGTATATTGCTCCCACACGAGCCAAAGGAAGTTCGAACACCCGAGTCCCAAGTGACAGAAGAAAAGTGATTAACCACATGTTCTCTGCTCTCTCGCCTCTCTTAAGCAATCATCTCTTGGTCATACGAACTTGTTCAAAGTTTTCCATCATTACTGAATTGTTTTAAAATTTATTTCATATTGAAAAGATATGTTATTTTTCTTTTCCTGAAATATTCAGATTTATTGTCTAGCAAAAAAGTAAAAAATTAAGTCTTATTCTTTTCGATTTTTGGGAGATTTAAACTGTACTTCTGTTGGTAGTGTATGCATGTAGTAACACAACACTAGAGCTAATTAATTCAAATATAACATTAATTAATTACATAAAATGGACGTCTTTTTAATTACACATATGTGGACGTACAACACATTACAATTACACAAAGCTAATGGAACACTTGACTAAATATAACTAATTAAACATAATTTATAATCACTTAGACTTGGAGATATTAGTTTATAACCGGAATAGAAAAATATGGATCTACGCCCACAATCATAGTACTGTTATTGCCACTCTCAACATAATGATCACAACAAAACTCATTATAAAACGCTCTCGCCTTCCTTAATATAAAGCTTATGGAACATTTCATGTACCACAACAAGCTTAATCGAGCAACTTCACGCCTTAAATCTCTGTTGTTCGTCAAGCTTATCGACTTACCATCTTTGCAATTGGAGTTCGAGACCGTCCAGTGTTCTTGTTGCTCTTCTGTTACTGACTGATCTGCAATAGAGAGTAGTGGACAATTAGCAAGAGTGTGTTCTAAATCTATGTTATAATGATTGTTTTCTGTTAGTATTTTGCCAGAAAACATGTTGTTTAACATGTTTTCACTTCTTGATTCGGATGATTTGGGTTTGTTTGCTTTGCATCGACGAGATTTTGTGGTTAATAATTGGGTTTTAGGGCGGTGGATTTGAGTGAGGACATTGAATTTAGTAGCCATGAAAGTATGAGAGTGATTGCTATATTGTGAATGAAGTGATTGGTTTGTGGATTGCTCTTTTACTCATTTCTTAACATATTTATATGCACACATCTATACATACACATTGCATATGTATGATATGTATTTGTGTTGAAAGTGTAAGTTTTGATTTTTGATGGTTACATCTTAAAGGGTCAAAAAAGCTAAAAGCGATTAGTTCGTCTAACCGTCCAATTGTTCTATATACGTTACTGTAAGCTTTCGCAATCTTTCGTTGTATATTGCCTAACAATTTAAAGGCAAAAGCTAAAAAGAACACTTTAATTATAGGTAGTTTTCTCCTGATCGTGATATTTAAAATAAATAATAATAAATTTCATAATCGTCATTTAGAATGTAAACATTGACAACAGTCTTAAGATTTTTAGATTTGTTTTAAAAAATTCTGGTTGAAAAATTTAGGGGATCTATCTTTTTTAGTTTGGTGTTGTGATTTGTTTTGAATAAATTAACTAATTAAGGCCTTTAAAGTTTTATTCTATAACCAACTACATAAAATAGAAACCTTGAAAGGGTTAATGTAGATATAAAACTATACGCAACTTATTTGAAAGGAAAGGTCTAATTGACAAGACCGTAGTGTACGGAATACATTGCTTACAGAAATGAATATAAAACACATTAACAAGGATGGTGTGGTCAATAATGGTGGATGATCTCAATTGGCTACAAATCTAAAGGGAAGGGCATGAAAGCTGGATGAAACTGAAATGTACAACCACTAACAAGTGACTCTTCACCTCACAAATATTTATAATTATCAGCCACACATTCTTTTTACGAATATAATAAAATGTGAAATATATAAGAAAAAAACAAAGGAAGAACCCGAGAAGGCATGGAACTGAAATATTGACTGATGCTGTCGAATAAAATGGTCCATACCCACGTGCCATGTGCGTGCGAACTGTTTGTAACTATAGCATCACTCCTCTCTTTATTCTTCTTTTTCTTCATCTTTTACGTCTTTAATGTTTCCAAGTTTTCCGACTTTTCCGGTAATCGACTCTCATCTCACCAAATCTCACTCTTATCGCAAAACCCGATATTCATATTACATTACCCTTGAAACTAAGGTCCGATCATAAGCATTGGACTCAAACATATGTGGTCTTATCTATATACATGTAAATATGCAAAATTTTCTATAAATTGTACATGATATACAAAACATTCGGCCTAAATTGAATATGAGTAATCAAAGCCAATCATATCACTATCTACACCAGATTAAATATCTGAGATTTCTCTAACATGCTAAAAAGTGTATCAACTAAAGTCCATCTATTACACAAACTGAAACGGTTAGGCTACTTACAATGGTGAATTATTGTGGTGTTGAATATTTTGCAATGGTTTGTTGAAGAAAAAAAGAAACAGATGACATGGCTTCAACATTGCTGAAAGCTAGCCCTGCGACTTAAGGTAGTTTGGATCCGATTGGATCGGATAATCCAGTTATCGGGTATTTATAAAATTTTCAGACTGTTCCGAAATTAACCGAATTACATTATGAATCAGGTCGTTTTGGTTAACGGATAGTTCAGACAAAAAAAGTTGCTTTCGAACCAACTCAAATTTCATGTCAACAACACCATGATTTTTTTGTGTTAAAAAGTTAAGGCCAACAAATTTTGAGTTTACAAAATATCAATGAGAAATGGGCCAGATTCAACCCAGTAAGAACCCTAGGTGTCTTTGAAACTCTACACCTCCCTCTCTTCTTCCTTGAGTCTCCATCGAAGAAAAGGGCACTAGAAACTCCACACCTCCGTCACTTCTTCCAGAAATTGGGCCCACAATTAATATGGACTTCCACAGCTTCAACCATCTAAGCGCTTAAGAGGTGAAACAAATAATCTTTATTAGCAATCTGCCTTCCTTGAGAAGTAGAAGAAGAAGATTGAGTGAGAAGAACAATCGAGTGAAAACCAGACCATGAAGCATATGAAAGAAGAAAAATCAATGAAGCAAAAGAAAAATCGAATGAAGAAGAAGAAGGATCATAGTGAGAATGAGAAGAAACGGTGATGGAAGAGAGGAAGAGAGTTTCAAAAGAAAAATTACGGTAAGATGTATAACCGAACTGAAATTAAAAGACTTTAGGTGTTACCTCAAGTTTTAAAGTTATTTAATTGAAAAAAATAACCGAACATTATATGTTTTAATTCTTCCGATTGACTTGAAATTGAAATCAATAACTCGACCGATTTGTCCAAATCTCGCTTCGGTTTAGTTAAAAAAATCGGTTCGATTATAACTTTTAGGGATACTGAAAACATTCAACGGCGTATATTGCAAAATAGTGGGCATAACTACACTATGTGGCAAATAAAATAATTTAAATGATTTTGCAAATAGTGTGATTGCTTTATTATTCCAACATTTTTGTTCATAGAAAAAATCTTTCAAATTTTAAATGTTACCTCAAATTTTAAAGTTATTTAATTGAAAAAATATTTCTTCAGAAAATAAATAGCTTTTAGTAAAATAAAAATGAAATAATATTTAACTTATTGCAAGAAAAAAATTATATTAATTAATTTTATATTAATTTTTCGTTTAAAAATCTCCAAAAAAGGAACATATGAAAAAAGTTATCCATAAAAATTAAACATGAGATAGTAATTAAAAAAACGAAATCTAAAAATAATATCTATATAAATACCAATTATAAAACCCTAAGATTATATTAATAAAATTATACAGTAATATATTATGAAAGACTTTGATATTATGCTAGAGTACATAAGAGTATGTGAGATAATGTATAAAGTTTTGATAAAAAAAATTGTAAGAAAATCTATAAGATTCTTTAATTCCATAAAAGTTCTTTAGATTCTATAAAAAGCATAGTCATTCAAACTCAATACAAATCATATTTGAATAAAACCCCTTATTGTTGTAGGATGATGAGATTCTAGATATTTTTTTCACCCCAATTATTTGAGACCAATTATGTTATAAAATATTTATTTTTATTTCAAATTTTAATACCAAAATTCATCATTTTTCATTCTTTATAAATAGAGACTTGTTTCACTTAATTTGGACAAAAAAAATATTCTACTATATTTTCGCTAATGTATCAATCCCAAAATGTATCAAACTATGATATTTCACTAAACTTTTTCATGTCATCAGATGTTTCATATTATCATCCATATTAAAGATCGATGATGTCATATCCATCTCAAACACCTCCTTATGATTCCACTCCAACGGGTAATGAAATTGTTCCAAATGTTGGACCAATTGATTATCCTGAGTTTTCTACACAAATGGTTCTTGGTGGTATGAACGATGTTCATGAAAGCGTCTCATGCTTGCTAGAAATGTGCCAAATGGACCACTGAGCAAATTTTGGTGTTACTATGTGGGTAAATTAAGTAGGCAGAAATAAAAAGGTGAATCATATTGGGTTAAAATTGTTGACTACAGTAATGAACATTGCTAATTTGATCCTCTACGTGATGGTAACTCGGGCATAAATCATTATAACTACATCAACAAAATATTGGAAAAATGGATTGGAGCTTACGATAACGCTAAGCACAAGCAACAAAGCAGGTGGTTGGAGAATAACGTATTGGCGAAAGCACATGAAATATATTCAAGTGGTAATAATAAAAATTTCAATTTAATGAAAGAATGACATGATGTTCGTGATCAACCACGTTATAGTAGTCATGTTGGAGGAAATAAAGATCCCGTGAGAGTGGTGCAAGTGATTCTGACTCAATGCTTGTCTAGTAGGGAGATATGAAACTAAAAAGAATGGTAAAAAGAAAGGCAACCACAATTTTGGAAGTGCTCAACGAAAAGTGGAAGAAGCTTTTACACAATTCAAGGAGCAAAGTTGGAACGATTGGACAAAATATTCATGAACCAAGAAGAGGCAAACAAATTGAAGAAGATGAAAATATTTTTGAAGCTAAGTGAAAAGCATCTCGATGACCGCAAAAAAGAGCTGCTAGAGAAGTTTAGCAATGATTTATTTGGAAATTAATTGTTGTCAAGTGTGTTGGTATTTTCAGTTATGTTTTTCATTTCTATTTTAATAATGTGTGTATGTGTTTTATCATTGTCATTAATAATGCATGTCTATGTTTTGCCGTTTTCTATTTTAATATTTCGCCTTTGTTTTTGTCTAGATAATAATGTAGGTGTGTTTTTTCAAGTGTTCTAATAATGTGTTATGCTCCTTTTATGCTTTAGTAATATTTTTTTTGTTGGTAATCTTTGAGTTTTTGACAAAAGAATCCATCACTTTCGGTTTTTAATGAAAAAGTTAATATATATATATATATATATATCTATTAATATCTAATTATTGTTTGTTTGGAGTCTCTTGATTTCAACCACTCAAATTTGTATACAAATAGGGACTCATTCTTGAATTGATATACCACTACAACAAATCTCATCTTACTACAAAATGTATCAGTGGATCTATCAAAAATTCCTTTTGATATCAAAGTTTACAAAAACCAGTCTGAAATTGAAGAAAGGTATATCAGTAACCGGTTACGGGAGCATTGAAAGAAAATAGAGGAAGACTATGCACATCACAACTAGAGAAAATACTTCAAGCAAGATCATTTAGTGGCAAACCAAAGACTCATTCACAATTACTTTTCCATTCAACCTATATATGACGATGCAATATTTCGTGGGTGATGTGGGATGCGAAAACATGTTTTCCTTCAGATGGTTGGGGACCTATCAAGCAGTGACAACTACTTCACCCAAACACTTGATGCAGCCAAAAAGAAGGTATATCTCAATTTGCAAAATGTACCTCAGTCATGCAAATGCTAGTACATTTAAACCTCTATAAATTAATAAAGTTGAGACTACACTAAAATAATATATTTTAACTACTTTATAGAGATTATTAATTTATCGATATACTAATTGAACCAAAAATTTAATTTGGGACTATAAAGTTATATTATTTTATAAAGGTTATTAGTGTATATTATTTTATAGAGTATTAATTTAAAGAGGTTATATTGTACATGGTATGACGGCTGATGCGGTCGATGAATACATCAAAATATGAGGTACTACATCATTGAAGTGCTTATGTAGATTTTGTAAAGGAACCATAAAAATGTATGAACAAGTTAACCGCAAAGCTCCAACTAAATATAAGGGAACCAAAAATGTCATTCTTGAGGTAGTTGCATCTCATGATCTATGGATATGTCGTGCTTTTTTGGATGTCCATGCACATTGAACGATATCAATGTTTTAGACTATTCACCATTATTTGATGACAAGGAAATGCTCCAAGAGTGAAATTTTTTGTGAACCACCATTCATATAAAGTGACATACTATTTAGTTGATGGTATTTATCCTTCTTATCCAATTTTCGTCAAATTGATTAGACTTTTTCAAAGTGAACCAGACAAGATGTTTGCACAACATGTGGAAGGACCAGATCATAATCTATATTGGATTTCCTAAATTAGTAGTTGAAGATAAACTTCGAAGAGTCGAAGAATTACAGATGAATGTTCAAAAAGAACTTACTTGTGTCAATAGACGTGCATTTGGAGTGTTATAAACTCGATTTAAAATCATCCGCGAACCAGCTCACATGTGGGATATAACATATTTGGCTATAATCACGAAGTCATGCATCATATTGCATGATATGATTGTTGAGGATAAACGAGGTGATACATGCATTTGCAAGTCATGTGCTTGATAGTTTCGAGTTGCGTGATTCAAATGTACATTACGAATTGCAAGCTGATACGGTTCAAACACATATGGACAATATTTGAAATGTTTTATTGGTTAATGAACTTATTAACTATGTGTGTTTTATTAGTTGGATTGTGTACTTATTAAATTACATGTGTATTATTAATTGTATCGTATTTGTATGTTATATTTTTGTATTTTTATTTGTTTTAATAGTAATTCTCTATTTTTTATTATTATTTATAACTATTTAGTTCATAATATTAAAAATGAAAATAAACAAAATAAAATAAAATATTATTTAACTATTAACTATTTTTAATTTAATTTTAGTAAATATATTTTATTAGTATGTACTATATATCCATAAAACAAAAACATAAGCTAAAAATATGAAAAAATGGGTAAGACATGATGATGAATTTTATTAAATAAATTTATTGTACAAGTTTAATAAGTGTTCGAATTTTGAAGCTGAAAAAGAGAGAATATGATGTGGAAGAGAGAAGAGATGATGTTAAAGAAGGTGTTGAATAAATCAACTATTCGTTGATAGTCTTATGAGATCTAATAGTGAGATATGGAAGGTTTTGTTAAACTAAAAGAGTTAAATAGCTGGAGTATAAGACAAGCTTCAGTTGGAGTGCTAAACAAGGAACCGAGTAAAAGGAAGGGTCTAACTACAAAGAAGAACTTGGTTAGCATTGTTGAAAAGGAACTAAGTCACATGTGTGGTAACTTGGCTCAGAAAAGTCACATGTGACTCCTTGAAGACCGTTGGAACATATTGGGAAAAGTCTTCCCTTCCCTTTTGTTATGGCAGATTTGGTTTGTACCCATTTCGGGTAAGTTTTATCTTTAGTGTTTGGACTGTATAAAAGAGTGTAATGTGTATGTATAGGTAGGGTTTTCGTGTGCTCTTACTATATATATGTTGTAAACCACATTTGTAAAGCTTAAGAAATGAGAAGACTCTTCTTCCAACTCTCTCTTTCTCAGCCATACTCTCCTCAATTCTCAATCAGATTCTCTTCTTCTCTAATCACATACTATTGAGAATTTTCACATGGTATCAGAGCATAAGATCTCTTATGACTCATTTAATCCGCTGAAACTCTCTAATTCTCTTATCTAATCTGCTGAAACTTTCTCTCTCTTCTTGAAACTCCATTGTTTGAAAGCTCCATCTTTCTGTCCAAATCTCTCTGTTTCTTTCCTCTGTGTCAAACCTGATGGATAACTTAAAGCTTGTTGGTATTCATGTCACTCTCAAGGGAGTGAACTACTTGTTATGGTCTAGAACCATAAAATCTGTGTTGTGTGGTCGTGGACTTTGGGCTCATGTTGAAGGAGGAGCTCCAAAGAGGATGGCTAGGTCTGTTGAAAAAGAAAAGAAAGGTGAAGCTAGTGGAGTTGTGGCTGTAGAGGATGAGGACGCTAAGTGGTACCAAGATGACCAAGTAGCTCTTGTTATCATGCAAAGCTCTCTTGACCCAGCAATCCATGAAGCTTATTCCTACTGTGAGAGTGCTAAGCAATTATGGGACACTCTCAAGAAGGTTTATGGCAACCTATCAAACCTCAGCCGTGTGTATGAGGTGAAGAAAGCTATCAATGATCTCAGCCAAGAAGATATGGAGTTCACTCAATGGTTTGGGAAGTATAGATCTCTTTGGGCTGAGCTTGACATGCTAAGACCCCCAACGGTGGACCCAACGGTGTTAGGTGAAAGACTTGAGCAAGACAAGGTCTTTGGTCTTATGATGAACCTAAACCCAGCCTATGGTGACCTAGTTAGGCATCTTTTGAGGCAAGACAAGCTGCCAAGCTTGGAGGAAGTGTGTGGATCCATTCAAAGAGAACAAGGTTCAAGAAGTCTTCTTGGTGGTAAGGGGGAGCTTACTATGGCTAACAAAGCTTCATACCGACCAGAGGAGAAGAAGGTGTGGATATGTGACCATTGCAAGAAGAAAGGTCACTCTAAGGACCGCTGTTGGATACTTCATCCCCACCTCAAGCAAAACAGATGGGAAAAGGCAAAAGCGAATCTTGCAACTGAAGGAATGGAGGCTCAAACCATCACAGCAGCCAGCACATCATCTCAAATGGTTGAAGGAAAGGCTATGACTGTAAACCACAATGAATATGTGAAGAAATCAGACCTTGAAGAGCTCATCAAATCCATCAATGCACTCAAAGATTCTGGTATCTCTTATCATGCTTCAAAATTTT
The DNA here is from genome assembly GCA_023374145.1 of Lepidium sativum. Classification (NCBI taxonomy): domain Eukaryota; kingdom Viridiplantae; phylum Streptophyta; class Magnoliopsida; order Brassicales; family Brassicaceae; genus Lepidium; species Lepidium sativum. The sequence continues at coordinate 1,969 of JAKUCM010004798.1, read as the reverse complement.
CGGATCAAATTGTGGTAGATTCTGGTGCATCTCATAATATGATTAAGAACCCTAGGTTGATTAGCAATTTAAAACCAGCCTTAGGGAATGTGATTATTGCTGATGGTAAAAGAGTTCCTATTAGAGGCATTGGTGATTTAAAATTGTTTGATAAGAGCTCTAAAGCCCTTTACATGCCATCATTTACCTCAAATTTGTTGAGTGTAAGCAAGACTGTTAGTGATCTTAATTGTAGAGCTATATTTGAGCCTAACAAAGTTTGTTTTCAGGATATTAAGAGTGGCAAAGTCCTTGGAGAAGGTGTCACCAAAAATGGATTATATCTCCTTGAAGATGTGGAGAAAGATCCGAATTTATCTTTACCTTTATCTTGCTTATCTAGTTCTTGTAGTAATGATGAGAATGTTTTATGGCATGCTAGACTTGGTCATCCTCATTCACGTGCTTTAGGATTGTTATTGCCTACTATTTCCTTTAAAAATGATGATTGTGAGGCTTGTATACTTGGTAAACATTGTAGATCGGTGTTTCCCAAGTCCTCAACCGTTTATGAACATTGTTTTGAATTAATTCACTCAGATGTGTGGTCTTCTCCTTGTGAGTCTAGAGAAAACCATAAGTATTTTGTCACCTTTATAGATGAGAAATCCAAGTACACTTGGATAACTTTGTTACCTTCAAAAGATAGGGTGCTAGAGGCTTTTACCAATTTCCAAACCTATGTGACTAACCATTATAATGCAAAGATTAAAATCATAAGAACAGATAATGGAGGTGAATACACAAGCAACTCATTCAAACAACTTGTAGCCAAACTCGGAATAATGCATCAAACAAGCTGCCCGTACACCCCTCAACAAAATGGTGTGGCTGAAAGGAAGAATAGACACCTTATGGAGGTTGCTAGAGCCATGATGTTCCACACTAATGTCCCAAAACGTTTTTGGAGTGATGCGGTGATGACAGCTTGTTACGTGATTAATCGACTTCCTACCAAAGTGTTAAAGGATGTCTCTCCATTTGAGGTACTAACTCAAACAAAACCATCAATTAATCATTTACGTGTGTTTGGTTGTGTTGGCTTTGTTTTGGTACCAGGAGATCAAAGAAACAAGTTAGAGGCTAAAAGTACTAAAGGAGTGTTTGTTGGATACTCGACAACTCAAAAAGGATATAAGTGTTACATCCCAGAGACGAGGAGGGTGCTTGTATCTCGGGATGTGAAGTTTATAGAGACAAAGGGGTACTATGACGTAAAGAATTGGTCAGAGTTACAAGGACTATCTGAAAATGCTCAATCAGGTCCCTCAAGTCGTGCCACTTCCTTGCGAAACATTTTGGAGAAGATTGGAGTGGTGGCTGCCAATCCTCCTCAATCCACATCCCATGATGCCACGCCTCGACAACATCACTCATCTGTTGACGGTCGAATCCACCATAGGACTGATGATGGTCCAAGTACACTTGCCAACAATAACCCGAGTGTTGATAACCATGTGACTATAAACCAATATGAGGAGGACTCAAACAGTGTTCCGATAAATGAGGAGGAGTCAGCACCCTTGGGAGAAAACCATGCAGAGGCAGAATCAAGTGCTAATGAACCACCAAACCAACTTCTAAGGCGTAGCACAAGAGTGAGGAAGAATCCATCCAATTGGGTTAACACACGTGTGTACTATAACAACAAGGCAGTAGCTCATCCAACACAAGTTATGTGGCACCTTAGCCCACGTTCCAATAGCTCATCAAGCTTTTACCAGCAAGATTGATCAACACTTCATCCCTAATACCTTGAAGAAGCCAAGGAGCACAAGGTTTGGAGAGATGCTGTGGATAATGAGCATGGAGCAATGGAGAGGAATCACACTTGGGACGAATCTGAACTTCCAAAAGGGAAGAAGGCTGTAACGTCAAGATGGCTTTTCACCATCAAATACAAAAGTAATGGAGAAATTGAACGCTACAA
>JAKUCM010004797.1:0-23278 GCA_023374145.1 Lepidium sativum | reverse complement strand
TATTTCCTTTCAATTTTAGTTTAATTAATTCATACTTTTATTATTAGTGAATTTAAATTTAATTAATTTATTTTATGTAGGTTCGATGACTACGTGATTTTTCCAACGGCTATTCGGGAGATGTTTGAACGAGATTTCTAGAAGCCGTATGCTAACTTTTGCCAGACACCCATCCACATCATCAATAGATGGTTCAGAAGGTTTGCGGTAATAAAATTTCCTTCGTTACTTGTACTTTATTACAATATTTATTACATACAATTAACTACAGTTTGTTAATTTTTTTTGTAGCAACGTTTTAACTAGGAGGTTTCCATTGCAATCCTAGTCCGCAAAGATTTTGAGGCAGTCTTGCGTAGACGGATGAACGATCAGGTAGGTCGTTGGAAGAGTAAGTGTAAGAAGAAAGGCAAGTGGTTCAAGGATTCTGTCTTGGAAGGCCTAATTCCGTACTAGGAAGATCTGAAGTCGCAGAAAAAAAGTGCAAGCTGTCGGGTAGCTCTGTTGTCTAACCTTGATGGGATCCTGCACAAGTATTGCTCGGACCGAACTTCATTCAAAGCCCGAGCACACAAACTGGTAAATTTTTTTTTAATTAAATTTACGAATATTGTTAAATATATCATAATATATTTTATTTTTTTTAGCAAGAGGAATCAGGGGATACCCACCCTGATATCTTTAGCACTCTATACATCACCTAGCGGAACAAAGCCGGGGTTTTTGTGGACAAAACAACCGAGAAGCTCTACAACGACATCACTGCTAGGATGCAGGAATTGACTAAGGAATGCGGTGATGAGAGTTCTGCATCTGGGGGATTATCTTCGCCACAGAAGAAACAAATCTATTCAGAGGTAACATGATAGTAAGATAGATGGTCACGCGGGGATATTAAAAACGTTTTAAACGGACCAACGCCACATGCTTATGGCATAACATGCGCAAGGACATTGAAAAATATGTCCTGGAATATCAGATTTTTCAAGTCAACAAATCATCTTCAATTTCTCCCGCAGGTTTATTGCAACCCCTTCCGTTTCCAGCAACTATTTGGGAAGATATATCTATGGATTTTATAGATCGACTACCAAAATCAGGTGGTTTAAACTCTATTCTTGTCATTGTTGATCATCTAAGCAAATATGGTCACTTTATAGCTTTGCAACACCCATTTCTTGCGGTTAATGTGACTAACATTTTTGTTAGAGAGACTGTTCGCTTGCATGTATTGCAAAAGTCAATTGTCTCTGACCGTGATAAAGTTCTTATGACTAATTTTTGGATGGATTGTTTGAAGCTCGCATGCACTTCTTGGAAGCACAATACAACTTACCGTCCACAAATCGATGGTCAAACTGAAGTCTTAAGCCGTACATTGGAGCAATATCTTCGATATGCTATATATCCCAGACTCTGAAGTTGTGGTATTCTTATCTACCTTGGGTTGAGTCTTTCTGTAACACAGCCATTCAAACCGTGGCATTCCAAGTTTTCTATGGCCGACCACCACCAAATTTACTTCGGTCATCTTCAAGCTCTTGTGAAGTGGAATGGCCTACCTGATCATGAGACAACATGGGTCTTAGTTCGTGAACTCGCTCAAAAGTTTCCCACCATTCAGCTTGAAGGAAATCTGGGTCTTGGACCCAGGGGTAGTGATAGACCATGGAGAGGTTTCTATCGTCTGAATAAGAGATCATCAAACAATTAAAGCTTCTTGTGAACTTCTTTCACGTGTGTTAAAGGGTAATGGTATTTCATTTAACATAACTAATCATTTGTGCAGGTCACGTGTCCCCTTCCAGAATTTACAATAGAGAATAGTTTTAGAATAGTCTATGTCTGTTAAAACAGAGGGCCATGCTCTGTCTTATAAACATGTGCAACTATGTACTTCTTCGTCGTAGTTAACAAGTAACCTTGTACTGTCAGGTTTAAACAGCTCCAGCAGTCAAAGAAGAGATCTGCTGAGCTTAGTTCTTAACAATTTCCTCCACCTCAAACATAACGTCTCTTCTGAAAGTTATGTGATATGAGCATCCACAGTCAAAAACCCATTCCTCATTCGAAATATTGGTTGATGCTACCGACATCAATGGCTCATTGTATTCTGCCTTTGCTACACTTGCTTCTCCTTTCTCTATGTTGTTATGTTTATGTGTGTTTTTTTCTTTTTGGGCAGTCTTTCTTGAAATGTCCTTCACCCCCACAAAACCAACATTCATTAACTCTCACTTTGGACTTTGATCTACTTTTGGCAGCTTATATCCCCTTAGACTGTGGCCTTTTCTCAATTCTACCCCTCTCTTGGATAAATAACCCTTCTATATCAGACTTCATCTTGTATATTCCCTTTTCCTTTAGCTCCATCTCTATGGAATATGTATAACTTATTATATCCATAACATTTATTGTTTCTCTCCCACAACTATATTTCATAGTGTGTACCATGATCTCAAACTATTTTGGAAAGCTGTTCATGAGAATTGCAGCTCTGTCTTCATCACTAATTTCAACATGAACACCGTCCAAATCTGAGATTAACTTGTTAAAATCATCAAGGTTTTGATGCAATCTTTTTCCTTCATCTATTTTGAAACTGTAAAACCTTTGCTTTGGATTGAATTTATGCGAAAGTGTTTTTACGTGGTAGTCATTTTCTAAAGCCATCCACATGTCGTAAGGGTTTCATTCTTTTACCATTTTCCTAAGAAAATTGTTTGCTAAGCTCGTGATTAAAAGATTCCTTGTTCTTCTGTTTTTTTCATGCCATTTTGGATCACTCATAGCTTCAACAAACTTGTCTTCAACTGTAGTTTCGTGTCTCTCAGACCCCTCTAAATCCGACAATATATCTGACTCATATCCTAGCGTAAGAGCATCATTAAGTCCCATGATTTCAAGCTGTGCAAGAATATTGTACTTCCATACAGCAAAGTCACCTTCAACATCAAACTCCTTACTTCAAATTTTCCATGCATTGGCTCCATGTTCTGTGTAGACACCAGATTAAATATTCAATGCACCCACATAAAAAATAGAACCAAAACTTCACAAACATAAACTTTCTCCAAGCACCTGTGAGCTTAAAGCCTAAGCTATGATACCATTTGTAGCAAATCTTATCGATTTAAACTATGTGCTATGTGTTTTTGTTGATGACGTTGTCACTTTGCTGTGGTTGATTTTAAAACAATGAGAACAGAGAAGAACATGGTGGCTTAAGAGTTCCCATGACAAACACCGTCGTTGTATGTCTCGGTGAGTAGATCCACTCACATGCACTTCACTATAATCAAGAGTTACAGATATTTCTGTAACAAAATCACTCTCTCTGACAAGAAAACACTCAAAAAACTAAGAAAATCTCACCAAAACATTGATAAGAAAGCCTCTCTCTAATCCTCTTTCTCTTGTATTGTACGCTAGTTGAATTTCCTCTTTTTATCCTTTCTCTTGATTAACCTAGTACCCTCTTTAGCCCACACTCTCTCTTGTCTCTTTTTGTCCTGCTGCTGACATACCATCAGATCACTGTAACATAAAGATCAACAATCTCTGCACAAAATAAAGAAAGTGACAGGCTCCTTAATGGGCTTGGGTCTTTGTGATACACAAAGGCAAACTGAAAGACCAATTAAGTTGTAATGAGCATGAAGTCCATATCGATATCTCACATGACATGATCTTGTTCAAAATCATTTAAAGTGGTTTACATATTTCAGAATCCTCTGACCTGATGTCAGAGATTTGGGTCTTACTACTTGTAGGAAATGGATCTAGTCGATCGAGAAAGATATCAAACCCATGTCAACAACATTGTCCTATATCAAAAGAAAAAGTTTCTGAGTATCAATGGGTGTGTGCATTACTTTGCCTAGGACCACTTCACGCTTTGTGTTGTGTTTGTGAGTTTTTATATTAGTTCTGAAGAAATCAATATCCTCCAAGAATCTGAATCTCAACTATTTTATTCTTATTATACTAATTTAATAAAATACGGTGGAAGGGTCGCTGTTTTAGACCATAGCAATTTTGAAGAACAAGGTGTTATGATGCTATGGGTTATTGAAGATGCAAAGAAAAATAGCTGGTCGGGTAAGAATTTTGTGTTGCATCCTTCTTAAATGCATATACTGAATGGCATCTGTTTGAGGGTACAAGGTACAAGTCGAAAATGTGAGGTTATCTTCGTACCTCAATCAAACACTATCGTTAAACCGCAAAGTAAAACTCTTTCCAATGTTTTCCTTTACAATCTACAAACCAATATTTTGAGAGAAGTTGAAATCAAAGATACATCAAACTACTATCTTACCAGATTTTGTGACATTATTGGATGGGATGATGTTGAGAACTTAATTTTTCTCTAAACGTATGTGTGTTTTCTTCTTTTGGGATTTTGTTTGGAACTATCTTTATTTATTAATTTTGTTTGAATACTTTTGTTCTTCTTTAAGTAAACGCATTTGATTTACTTGAATAGTGTTGACGAACTTTATGTTGGAATGAGAAATGTTTATCTAATGTTAATGTTTGTTGTTTGAAATGCACAAAATTGACTAACCTATATTATGGAGAAGTCACAATAAGGTTAAATAACCTATTTTTATATCCAATTGTTATTTTTATATTTGATCAGTACATAAATTTTAATTTGGTTAAAAGTAAAAAGTTATATTCAGTTATGTAAGTATTAGCTACAATTGATTAATTAATTTTAGGGTTAGTTTCTCAAATGACTCATTGATTTTGTTCAATTGAAAAGCTAATCCATGGTTTTCTCTCTTCTAAATTTTGTCCACATTATCCTTAAACAACATATTATTTACATTTAAGCCATTAGTTTTTATTTATTTATAATTAAATTTCATAAAAAAGGATCCAAATAAACATAAAAGTTTATATTTTTCGAAAATGCCATCTTCTTCAATTTTCTTAACCACCATTAACAACCAACTTCAAGCTCTAAATCCATATCCAACTACCTAGTTTTCATCATAACATTCTTCATTTCTCTCCCACCTCACAATCTTTCATTCTCTCTACATTTCTTTCATTAAAACTCTGTAATTTTCACTTTCAAATATTATAAATTCTTAAATCTTTGAATTTTTGATGCTTTTGAATGCTAAAAGAACATATATAAGGTAATTTTTGTCATTCTTGGCATTAAAATAAACATGTTCTCGGTAAACATGTTATAAACTCAAATTTACAAGAAAATTATAAATTTCAAGTTTACAGAAAGTAGACTTCAAATGAGGCCTACACACAATGTAAACTTCATATGCAGTGTACAGGCCAACACAGATGTCATTTAAACAATTGACCAATTTTCTAGGTGACACAGTATTTGAAGTATACAATTTTCTAGGTTACACTGTATTTGAAGTCTTCATATGAAGTCTAAATTGTAACCTCTACATTAAAAAGAGAGATTATTTCTGAAATGGACTAAATTATAAAGTATATTTCATATGAAGTCTTCTTCACTTTTAAACTTTGTAAAAGTAGACTTGATTTGCAGTCTGCATTTGAAGTCTTTAAGTGACCTATAGACTTTGTTGAATACGTCAAATATAGTGAGTTGTTGAACTAAACTATTTTTTTATTGTAGACTTCAGGCCAAGTCTGCATTTGTTGTTGTAGATTTCAATTATAGTCTACATTTTGGGAAAATGTATGTAGAACTGCAAATGATGTCTGCAATGTGGACTGCTCAATTGAAAAAGTAACTCGTTTAAAATGCAGACTACAAATGAAGTCTACACTTCAACGTTTAGTCAAATACAAAACTAACGTATATGCAAACTTTATGTCAAGTCTACAATTGTAGACTTTATTTGAAGTCTACATAAAATCATATTTCTTAAACATTAATTTAAACACGCCTATAATTCTTTTTTTTTTGTATTTTTAATTATGTGTGTTAGTTATTGTGGTTTTTGATGTATAAGTTCAAGACGTTTATGTGTTATAATTGTTGTTGAATAAATTTTAGAAATTATTTAGATAATAAGAGGTTTATGTGTTATAATTGTTGTTGAATAAATTTTAGAAATTATTTAGATAATAAGCTCATTTAACGTAGACTTCTTTTATAGACTTCATAAATAGACTTCAGATTCAGTTTTCATTTGGCTAATACCAAATTATATTTGTTTAATTTTTAAGAAATGATTCGACTACTTGTTGTTTTTGGGGAGTGGGTATTGAAAGATTTGTCTAAGGATTTTGTGGTGGACCCTCAAAAAGGAGGGATGATGTTCTTCTTGAAAGATGGTTGTACTCATGATGAACTTGCTGAGATGGTGCAAATTGATTATAATTTAGAAAAGAAAACGAAGTATGTGGATCTAGCTTATTCACTACCATATTCAATGTAGCAATAAATGGGCTTAGATACTCCCCCGGTTCACATCACAAATGATAGACAAATTCAAAACTTGATTGAGTTAAGAAAATCATATGTGGTACGTTTATGTGTAGCAAGTCAATTCAAGAATGATTTTGATGGAAATAGAGAATAAGATGAAGATGGGAATGTTTTGGTTCTATGTTGGTTCAAAAATGATTCGCAATATGTTGGTTCCATGTTTTGAATATTATACATGGAAAATTCTAGATGATTAGAGAAAATATAAGTTATTCAGCAATTCGAGAAGTCTACTTTGGAAGTCTACATTTCGAGTTTACAATTGCATTGTGTAGTCTACTTTAAAATTATTTAGTTGAAGTGTACATTATCGTTTATTTCATGTCTGCAAACTAAATATGTTGTTTTAAAGTCATTTGCATATTTGAGTCCTACGTTTTTTTTTTTTTAAGATATTTTTGCATGTTATTGTATGATTAAGTTCTAGTATTTGATAGTTTTAGTTAGAAAAGTATTATGAAATAGTCCGTAGTTAGTAGTCATATACCCAATGATCATTAAAAGTTTATAGATTACAAAAAAAATCTAATCCCAAATCTATCAACAAGCCTATCAACCTAAAACCTAATAGGACACTCAAAAAATGTGAGTTTTTCTTGCATCTAACAAAAATAATAGGATGCAAGAATTTAGCCAATACACCAGGACCTAAATTATACATCATAAAGGTCCAAATACTTATATGGCTTTTTCCCATGCCTCTTATAGGTGTCTCATGGAAGATATCACCACTTAGCTTATTCTTTATGTTCTTAAATGTTGTCATCTCACAATGATGAGGGAAATGGTAGTCCAAGGGCATGACATTCAATATACTTCAAGCAAAAAACACCATAGTCTCTGCTGACTACGTCTTCGGGTGCCTTGCAACGCTCATGGGTAAATGAAGTGTATGGGTACTTCTCTTTCTCCTCGTTAGTAAATGGCTCGATTAGCTCAGCCATTTCTTCATCCTTTGTAAGATAAAAACCATTTTCCGAAATCAAAATGTGCCTTCTTGGGATGGAGATACAGATAGCTACCCAATGATTAGTAAATATATGCAAAGGAGCAAAAATGCCATCCACTTCAAGCCCCCACATCTTATCACATTTGAAGTAGGATGACTCTGCACCTGAATAGTGATCAAACGTTCCACCAGGCAACATTTTACCTGAACCAACATGATTCGCGGGCGACTTCATAAACTCCTTGTACTTTGGAAGCCACATCATGCCAAGAAAGGAATCAATGAAGCAGAGGCAATTCAACCTAAACCACTATGGATGCTTTGCATATCGACGCCTTGACACAAAAATTCCAGCATCCATATGCTACATTAACCAAAATATGGTGTTCAAAATGTTAACATAAAGTCTGCTAGATAATTATGTACAAGAAGTCTATAAAAGTAGACTACATAAGAAGTCTGCAAAAACAATAACAAAGTCTAGAAACGAAAATGAAGTTTGTAGTCAAATAGTAATGAAGTCCACAAACAAAAATGAAGACTACAACAAACAATAATGAAGTCTTTGCTAAACCCATAACGAAATCTACAAAATGAAAATGAAGTCTGCAAAAACAATAATGAAGTCTACAAACGAAAATGAAGTTTGTAGTCAAATAGTAATGAAGTCCACAAACAAAAATGAAGTCTACAACAAACAATAACGAAGTCTACAAACAAAAATGAAGTTTGCTAAACCCATAACAAAATCTACAATATGAAAATGAAGTTTGCAAAAAAAAATATTACGAGATCTACAAAAAGAAAATAAAGTCTAAAATAACTAATCATGCAAACTACATGTAAATGTAATAATTAAGATTAACACCCAAATCAAACAAATTCACCATCCCAATATAATACAAAAACTATATTAAATAATTAAGAACAACAAAAGCTATATGTTAAACTAATTAAGTCAACAAGCTATATGTTAAACTAATTAAATCACCAAACTAAAAATGCCGTTTCTCTTCTCACTATTTTTGCATTTACATCGAAAGCAAGTGACTATTAGTTCTCTTTTACATTGAAAGCAATTAAGAACAACAAAAACCATAAAAAAAAAGAGTGAACACACCATTTATTTATTGTAATCAGTCTGAGACATTATGCATAATACACCAAATGTAAATTTTTTTTTACTGTCAAATGTTCAATATGTCTCATCTTCACAGAATCATTACAAATCAGATTTTTGGATTTAGAGAGAGGGATAGAGGAGACGCACTGGCGAGAGATACAGAGGACAAGATATCAAGAGATTGAAATGAAACGACGACGCATGAGGAAAAGGACACGACCGCGAGAGAGAGAGAGAGGCGAATCTGAAAAAAAAACAAAGAAGGTGATGTTTTGGTGATGAACTCGTAACTTTAGAGAGAGATGGACGAGGCGCACCGGCGAGAGAGAAGGAGACGACGGCGAGAAAGAGAAGAGACGCACCAACAAGAGAGAGAGGAGAAAACGGAGAGAGAGAGGAGACAACGGCGAGAGAGAGGAGACGCACCGGTGAGAGATAGAGGAGACAATGGTGAGAGAGGAAACACACCGGCAAAAGAGAGAGGAGACGCACCAGTGAAAGAGATAGGAGACGACAGCAAGAAAGAGAGGAGACACACCAGCGAGAGAGAGGAGGCGCACGTGAGAGAAAGAGGAGATGCACCGGCGAGAGAGGAGACAACAGCGAAAGAGAGAAGAGACGCACTTGGGAGAGAGAGGAGACGACGGCGAAAGAAAGAGGAGACGCACCAGAGAGAGAGAAAGAGACGCACCAACGAAAAAGGAAAAGGAGACGGCGGTGAGAGAGGAAAAGGGGAATAGTAAAGGTCTTATCTTTTTACAGTAAAAATCTCTTTTATATCTAGGTTAATTTTTTGGGTGGTTGGTTTGATGTTTGTTTAATTGGTTTATTTGGTAAAATAATGCTTTACTGTTGGTTGACTTGATTTATATAAAATTGTTATGTTTTTGTAAAATTAACATTGTTGAGAATATAATTAGTTTATAAATTTTATATTTAAATTATATATTAGATATGATAACATGATTTTGGTGAAATTCAATCTTTATATATTTTAAATATCAATTATAGTATTAGTGTAGACTTCTACATTATAAACTTCTACAATAGTCTATATCTGTCTAGCATATTTAGCATGAAGTATAGAGTTCGTGTGAAGTCTCCAATTTTCTACAAGGATATAAACGTTATTAGATTCCTTTTTTTTATCATGAAGGACAATATTATAACTTTCCTATACTTAAAGGTTACTTTTGTATATGATTGAAATTTATGTTAGTTTTAGTAACTAAACTCAATTTAAAGGTTATCATTGCAAATATCTCTTTATTTTAATTATTTTTTTAATTCCACAATTGATCTTAATGACATAAAAAATAATTGTGATTCATTAGCATTATAGACTATAACAATGGCGATATAAAGTATAATCTCTTTCATTCATTTTTATATAAAATATGAAAAATATCAACACTCTCTCCGTTTTTTCCATTATTTTTATGTTTTTTTCAATGAGAGTACAACACAGAAAAAAACGTTCGTTAGATTATGTTATTGGATTATGTAAGACATAATAGTTGCAGTTACATTATGGGATTCGGAACGCCATGCATCTGTCACACTACGGGACATTTACAGGATTAAAGAAGAGATTTATCTCGTCTTTGCAAATTTTATTTCTAATTCATGTATCAGTATAGTATGTTTATTATGTTTATCGGTTTATTTTATATAATTTTTTAATAAATTATCATTTTTTAAATTATTGTAATTACGTTCCTAATTTTATATGTCAAAACTATTGCATAAACATGGTAGAATGTCCGACAAAAGAGAAATGGGTTACGATGATATACATGGCTAAATTACTCTGTCCAAGTTTCTAGTCGTGTGGCTCCATAGAGATTTTACTATTTTCCCCAAGAATTCTCTGCTTTATCTATTATTATACTCTGTTCATAACCATACAAAATCTTATCGAAAGAGACAATAAAAAGAGAACCAAAAACATCAAATTTCCTAAAGGTTCTGATCGGTTAAAGTCTCATATTCTAGGAAACAAGCTTTAAAAAGATCACTATATATATGTAGCTCTTGAATGTTAACGGCCTCTGTAAACGAATTTAAAAGACAATATAACAGAATATTTTGTTGGGTCATAATGAGCTTCACAAATTAGTTAGCTATTTGGCATTAGAAAATATGTAAATTATTTCAAATAACGTTGTCATACAATATGTATATAAGGCTCTATAACCCGAATTCAAAAAAACTCTACATTTTTTTTGGGAGTTAGAAACGTGTAGTCAGTGCTATTGATGCAGGATCATCAACACACCTTCCAATGATGAGACCAATCAAGTTCTGTCCTCAAGTTACCTTTCAAGACTTCTTTAGAATACCATGTCTGAGACTTTACAGATGTTAAGAATCTTTGTATGAAAGTTCCAAGCGATAGGTTAATATTAGAAACACATATAACTAATTTTTTTTCATATTTTTATAGAGAAATATTAGTAGATATACGTAAGTTTTCTCAAAATTAGCTCAACACCTCTATTCTTTCTCATAGGCCACTGCTACATATATTATGACCATTGTATCGCTACACCATATGTAATGATTCGATATCCACACATCTATTGTCTCATAACCAATGCGTGAGAAAAAATATTTTTCCATTTTTTCCAGACATAATAATTGTATTTCACACGCTTTCTCCTTCGAAAACATCTTAAGAGTAGCATTTTCATTCGATATGTGCATTTGGGTTTTGAGGGTTTTCGTTGCATTTGGGTTTTAAGAGTATTCATCTTATATGTGCATCTGAACAGTCACATTTTCGCTCATTGTCATCGTCTCTATTTGCAACATCTCTATCTCGTACGACTAGCTTAGTCGTGTCTATTTATTGGAACCCTTTTCTTGGAGTTTCGTAACCTCCTAGGTAAGAGATTAAGTTTCTATTTGTGTTTTGTTTAGTAATATTTCTATAGACTTTCACAAATACTTTGTTTGTGCGCTTGTTTCATTCATTTCTAACCGCAAAAAGGTACCAACTTTTCTCATGTTTGAATGTTGATGTGTTATCAATCTATGTACATAGGCATCACTTTATGTAAACGTCTGACATCCCGTCGGCATTATTCATTTCATTCATAACTGCTAAAGGAACCGTGTTTCTGACTTGTCATGTTGAATGCTGTCAAGCCTCTCTATTGATGAGTACGAGTTTGTTTTGTTTGGAGCGAACATTCGGTAATTGTATATAATATGTCTCTATCCATGGCCCTTTTGAGTTATTTGATTTATAATTGCCAAAGTCACCATATTTTTGCTTCTTGTGTGCTATGTTGTTGTTTAGCACCATTTCGCTTGTTTCATTTTACTTGTAACGGTAAAAAAGCACTATCTTTTTGATTCTCCGTCATTAGTACTCTTTGTATCTTGATCCTGCATTTTTTTTTGTTGATTGAGTTTTTTTCTTGTTTAATAATTATACGAGTGTTTGGCAGATGATTTTATGTCACTACAAGAATGCAAAACGCATTCTGACAGTAATATCCGTCAATAACGGTCGGAAAATAGTAATATCCAACGGGTATTGACCAAAACAAAATGGTAGGTTTGAGATGGTCAGAAACGACTATTTCGTCAGTTACGGTCGGTAAGATCTGACAAAGGATGTTCCATCAGTTGGCGTCGGAATAGAGCAGTTAATAGCGGTCGAAATGGTGCCGTCGAGCGTAGTCGGAAAGTCCAGTCAAAGATAGTCGGAAACTTGCTGTCAAAAACGGAAGGAAGTTGCCGTCAATTCCTGTCGGTAAATACCGACCACTTCCGACCACCATGAAATGCCGTCAAATACTGTCGAAAATTAGAGTTGTCGGTAGGCGTTGGTAATTTCCGACCACTACCGACCACCCTGGAATTAGAAAATTTTTATCTTTTTGTGGGTGCTTTGTTACGTAATGTAAATTTTTTTAACAAAAAATTATTAAAATATATACAAAACCGAAAGTTACGATTAAATACGAAAGTTGTACAATAAACTAGATTGGTTTTATAAAATACGGCTAGTTCCCGGGAGGAGTATCGGATAGCGAATTCCCGAGGGCCGAGAAGCTCTGAAAAATGACTTGAAATTTGGCGAGTTCCACCATCTGTTCCTTCTGCATCCTCTCAAACTTTTGGAATTTGGCATTGTTTTCCTGAATTTGACGTTCCATGACTTCCTGCTTTTCTCGTAGTTGAGTCAGCTCCTTCCGCTCTTGTTGTGACAAATGGCTTTGCACGACACGGTAGGGAAGCCGTCAGAGTTAACGAGGTTGCCAAGACTGAAGGGACAATATTAGTATGAGGAGTCGACTACAAAAAAAATTACTAGATTAAAAAAATTATTCTTAGAATTTTTTTTAAAGATTTAAAGTACCTCGGTCTATTTCTTCTCGGATCAATTGAGAAGAGCTCACTTCATCATCTTAACTTCGCTGGATTAGGATGTCATCCCGCTTTCTTCTATGTTTTGTTATATCACTATTGTTACTTGTGTACATGTACCAAGGCAAATGGAAGAATTAGAGATAACATGTAACCTATATGACTATAGTACTCGGTTAAGTTAAATGTATCAATATACTTGCATTTGTCTTTTTTGTATAATCTAATTGTATAAACATACGTTTATTTGTATACGTTATGTGTTACTAACACGTCTAATATATAATTTACATGTCTAACTTATTACTTACTTGGACAACATGTTACTTACATTTATAACATGGCATCATACCCAAAGACCATTTTAAGTAAACGTTTAATAACCATATGATTCATTTTGATTTATAATCACAAAAGTCACCATATATTTTGGCTTGTCATGTGCAATAGTTATGTTTCAGATTCCGACCCTCCATTTGCACTGCATACACTCGCCAAGAACATGCATCATCTACACAGTTACAACAGCAACCACAACTGGTTCAAAATGCAAGCCTTCTACTAATTTATATTTTTCATTATTTGATTTATAAACACAGAAGTTACCATGTATTTTAGTTTGTCAAATGTTATTGTTTACCAATCTATGTACTCATGCAAAACATTATGTAAATAAATGTTTAAGACTATATTTTCAAATTGTCATATTAAATGTTGACGTATACAACTTTATGTACAGATGTACACTTTCTGTTAACATTTAACAGCTTGTGTGTTCGTTTGTGTGAGATAAATATGATTGATGAAGAATCGATGCATATCTTTTGTCGCATGTTGCAGTCTGCAATAATATTTTGTTTTTTTCACTATTTTCTCATCCCTTGTTAAGATATTGGTGCTCTGACACAAATCTTCAATATATAATATCCAATACTGTTTATTTTGATCACTTTCGTTATATTTGTAGGGGTAAATTTTGTGTTTCAAAGTTTCTGATTTAATTTCTTCAAAGTTTATATTGCTCACCTAATTTCGACATAACTTGTGTATTTTTGCTAAATTCAGTGTTTTTTACATTCCATTCGATTTAATTCACAAAGTAAGTTTTGTTTTCATTTGGTGTTGTATCCTCCAAATGCAAATAGTCAACATTGAGGGAACAAATTATGATTAATTAGAAGCTCTGAAATAATCATAACAAGATTTTGACAAGTGTTTATTACCACACAATGCCTTTTTTATTCAATATGAAAATTATATAAAATGATGGATATAAAAGAAGATTTTTAAAATGTTTCTCCAATCTCGTCAATATACTACTAAAAATATACATCCAACTAAAAATAACCATATAAAGTATATTTGAAACAGCATGTATATTCACTAATTTTATAGTCGCGTTGAATAGCGGCTTAGAATTTCTATTAAAAAAAGTTAATTTTACTGCAATAGTAATTGATAATTATTTGTGTTTTTAGCATAAAATAAATACTTCGACAAAACAAAACATACAATAAACATTTATATACAAAATTTTGTATAATCAAAGATGGAATAATATATATAATAAAAAACAATCTTATTATAAAGTTTGAATTTTTAAATAGGAAATATAAGTTATTATTTTATGATTAAATATAATATTATGTCTGTGTTATTAATATTGTAAAAAGTATAATATTATTATCTTAAATAGTGTTTCTCTCAATAATTGCAAGAATAAAATCTTATTCATTGCACAAATTTCATTTTAAAAAGCCCTGATTAACTATTATATTTAATGGAAAAAATCGTATTTCAAATATTTTAGGAATTAATTAGAGTATATAACTCGAGTCAAAGCTAATATTATTATTTATCTATTAACTAGAATATTTTTTGCCGAGGACAGGTGGTCAAGTGGTGATGTCACTTTACAAATCCTCAAAGCACCAGGGATCGAATCTAGGCTAGTTGACAAAAAAAAAAAAAAAACTAGAATATTTTCAAATTTATTTATAGTATTTGTAAATTCTTACAACTTTTTTCAGTTATTTTTCAAACTGCATCAATACTTTACACTACAAGAAAACATGCTGAAATCCAACCGAGTTTCCGACGGCGGGTGTTAGGTCGGAAATTTCCGACCCGTGACCGACCAAAAGCAACACGAGACGGAAAGTTCGAGAAACCGTCGGTAGTGGTCGGTAATTACCGACCACTACCGACCATCATGCAGTTCCGACCATGACCGACGAATGTTTTCCGACCAACACCGACCGCTTGTTATTTCCGACCGTGTCCGACCGTTACCAGTACAAAACGTTCCACATGTGTCGTTTTCAATTTGTAACCGAAAGTAGGTAAGTGCGTTAGTACCCGTCGAAAACGGTAGGTATTAACCACTATATTTACCTCAAACGATCCTCTTTCCTTTGCACCACCATTTTTGCAAAAATTACCAAACATAATGTCAAATATCAATTTTTGGGCTTGGATGGATGAAGATAGAAACGATCCGGAGACGGGGTTACTTACCGGATCGTATGCAGAAGGGATGAAACAATTTATGGAATTTGCCGGAAATCAAAGCATAACACGTGAAACTGGTAAGATGTACTGCCCCTGTTCTAAATGTAAAAATATGAGATTTATTTCAGTAAAACAAGTATGGTTGCATCTATATAGTAGAGGTTTTATGCCTGGGTATAAAGTATGGTACTCGCATGGAGAGAACCCATCTATGGTTAATTTTGCAAGTACTAGGGCAAATATAGAAGGTGGTTTTGGTAGAGGTGGAACTATGCATGAAGATGTTGGTAATGTAAGAAATTCCACTGAATGTTTTGAGGGGGATGCGGGGGTGGAATCGATAGATGATTCCGAAAACGTAATTGGTTCAATTCAGATGGTGAACGATGCATTCAGAGATAATATTCCTGATTTTGAGGCTGGAACAAATAGAGGAGAAGAACCAAATACTGAAGCGCAGAGTTTTTATAATATGTTGGATGCAGCGAAAAAGTCGTTGTATGGTGGGTGTGAGGATGGTATATCACAATTATCGACTGCAACAGACTTGATGAACATCAAGACAGATTACAATTTAGCAGAGTCATGTGTCGATGCAATAACTAATTTGTTTAGCAGGACTCTGCCGAAAGATAATATCGCCCCAAGTTCTTACACCGAGGTTCAGAAATTGGTAGCCGGACTTGGGTTACCGTACGAGATGATAGATGTCTGTATCGATAATTGTATGATTTACTGGAGAGAAGATTCAGATATGGTGCATTGTCGATTTTGTCGTAAACCTCGGTTTCAGGAAACTGGAGGTAGAAATCGTGTCCCGTACAAGCGGATGTGGTATTTGCCACTAGGAGACAGGTTAAAAAGGTTATATCAGTCAGAGCGTACTGCTGCTGCAATGAGATGGCATGCGGAATACAATTCCCAAGGAGAGATTGCACACCCTTCAGATGCGAAGGCATGAAAACATTTTAATTCTGTTTATCCAGATTTTGCAGCAGAAAGCAGGAATGTGTATCTTGGCTTATGTACAGATGGGTTCAGTCCGTTCGGGAAACACGGCCGACAATATTCTGTTTGGCCGGTGATTGTTACACCATACAATTTACCGCCCTTGCTTTGTATGAAGTCCGAATTCTTATACTTGACAGTTGTTGTACCAGGGCCTGATCATCCAAGAAAATCAATTGATGTGTTTTTGCAGCCACTAATTTATGAGTTGATGCAATTGTGGGAGAGTGGTGTCAAAGTGTTTGATGTGTCATGTGGGATGAATTTTATGATGAAAGTTGTACTAATGTGGACAATTAGTGACTTCCCTGCATTCGGGATGTTTTCTGGGTGGACGACACATGGGAGATTGTCATGTCCAACGTGTCAAGACAGTACAGGAGCATTCCAATTGAAACACGGAAGAAAAACTTCTTGGTTTGATTGTCACAGGCGTTTTCTTCCAATGGATCACCCATATAGGAAAAGCACTACATTATTTACTAGAAATAAGAAAGAGATGTACGGGCCACCTCCATAACCTGATGGTCGTACAATATTAAACCAACTTCGAGATTTTGGTGCGGAAAAAACTAAGGAATGTGGTGGGAATGGCCACTGTCCAGTTGACGGCGTTGGAGAGTACCACAATTGGCACAAGAAGAGTATATTCTGGGATTTGCCATATTGGAAAACTCACAAACTAAGACGTTGTCTAGATGTTATGCACATTGAAAAGAATGTGTTTGAGAATACAATCAATACTGTTATGAATGTGCAGGGGAAAACGAATGATAATATGAAATCTCGATTAGACTTACCAGAAATTTCATGACTTGTGTTCGCGGACTCTAACTGACGACGGGATTAAGAATTTGAATGAGAAAATTCCTGTAATTTTGTGTAACCTGGAAAAGATATTTCCTCCATCGTTCTTTGATGTTATGGAGCATCTTCTGATCCATCTACCACGAGAAGCAGGTTAGCATATTGCCATTACGTCTTTAAGTAATTTCTATTTAACTTGATAAGCCAATAATTTACATTACAGAGCTAGGAGGTCCTGTTCAGTATAGATGGATGTATCGTTTGAACGATATATGTTTCACTTAAAGAAGAAAGTCAAAAACATGAGCAGAGTCGAGGGTTCTATAGTTGCACAATGCTTGAATGAAGAAACCGCAAATTTCTCTGCACTGTACTTTCATCCAGATGTTCAAACCAAGCGGCGCAGACCACCCAGACATGATGACGGAGGTCAACACCCAGTTTACCCAGCGTATGCGCCCGATACATTTTGTCAAGTGGGTAGGTTGAGCGGAAAAGCTAAACAGAGAAAACTAAGTACTGCAGAGATCAAACATATGCATATGTATATAGCAAATAACTGTTGTGAAATCGAGGAACTAGAGCGGTATGTTTTCAGTAGTATCTATATTGCAATATAGCATTCGTGTTTATTTGGATCATGTAATTAAGTTAGCAGAATTAAGTATAGGGTATACATGGCTCAGTTACGAGCAGCTTATCCCAGCCTGCCTGAGGAAGATATATACGATATCAAAGATGGCGAGTTTACCGATTGGTTAAAATTTTACGTAAGTAGTTTTGAAATTGTTTTGAGAGAGTTAACACTCCTGTAATTTTGTAATTAATGTATTTAACACGATATTTGAATGTAGGTTACAAAGTGTTCTTCGCTTGGACAACAGTTTCCGACATGGGTACAAGATTTTGTGATGGGTCCAGTGTCAGTTGCGAATTCTTATCCAATGTACTGCACACGAGGTTATGCTTTCAAAATTCTACGTGCGGGGATGAAAAGACCCACTTCTGATTATGGTGTTTCTTCAAAGTCTGGTGACAAAATTTACTATGGGGTGTTACGAGAGATATTAGAGGTAAGCTACCCAGGACTGGTGGGTTTGAAATGCATAATTTTCAATTGTGAGTGGTACGACCCAACCGTAGGCACTGGTGTACGCATCGATGAGTTTGGGGTGACGTCTGTTAATTCTCGACGTAACCTCCCAAAATATGATCCTTTCATACTTGCGTTACAAGCGGACCAGGTTTGTTACCTAACATACCCACAAGTTTCAAACAGACGTAACGGTTGGATTACAGTAGCTGCCATAAACCCACGGGGAAGATTGAACGGACCTGCAGAAAATGATCCTATGCAGCAAGCAACACAGGGGATACTTGGACCGCTTGATATTGAACTTGGGATCGATCTTTGTGTAGATGTCATAGAACACGCTGATGCTACAATCCATGACGACTCTGATGACTATATTGGAGAGTTTGGTAGAGAGTCACCTACATGTTCTACAGACGCGTCTAACGACTTTGATTCTGCTTCTGAATAACTTTTTTTAAAAAAATTTATATTTTGAAGACGTTAAGTATTGTAAACAAATTTGTATTATGAAGACGTTAATTATTTTTTTTTAAATTGGATTATGAAGACGTTGAGTATTTTGAAAAAATACTTATTACTGATAAATATGTTGCACTTAAAAACAATTTTTTGGCATAAATATTAATATTTAATATAAGCTTATATTACCCTACAATAATTATGTAAGTGTTGAAAACTATTACAAAGTTGAATCTGTATAATAAAAAAATAATTACAAACAAAAAAGAAATAGTTAAAATGTGCATATACCGCAGTCGGTCGGTTTCGGTTGGACCATATTTTCGACCAACGCCGACGGGAAAGAGGAGGGAAAGGGGGGGGGGGGGGGGAATAGGCGCGGACAGCAATTTTCGCGAATACCGGGGCTCAATCCACTTGTCACGCGGTCCGACGGGTTCCGACCATCTCCGACCGTCTCCGACATAAAGACACCATCTTCATCTCTTTCGTCTTCCTCCGCCATTACCACCATTTACAGACACCACTTACCATCTTCAAGCCGATTTCGTGACCGGAAACCCGCCGTTTCTTCCGGATTAAAAAAGACATGTAAGTTTCCATCACTTTCCTTTCACAATTTTGCAATTGTTTCTAAAATCTATGAACTTTATTTTGTGACATGCTTATATGGGTTTGGGTTATCGGTTAGAAGCACAAATTGGTAGTTAGGTTGTGTGAAATCCACGATTTAGGGTTTATGTGCTTGTGATTTTCATGATTTGGGCCTTGCATTTTGGAGAATTTGGGGTTGAATATGATGATCTCCACATCAATTTTGCTTTGATTTCACAATTTATATAAAATCTAAATCGATTTGGGCCTTGATTGTTATCGTGTTCGATCATGGTTGCTTGTGATTTTGATTATCCGATTTTGCTCATGTTCGTGACAATCACGAACATGAATATTATAATACTGTATTTAGAAGATTTATATTTTTGTAATACAGTATTATAATACATATACGAATACTTTTTCAAATTAAAACAATAAAATATTTTTGATACTTATACGTATTTACTACCAATAAAATATTTTACTTAACGGTCCGGTTTCATTTACTAATTTCAATTAATTATTAAAAATTTGACGTTCCTATATTATTTTTTACAGGTCTAGTTACAGTGACTTTCAGAGACACTTACGTGGTGTAATTGACTCGGACCAGACACAGAGTCCGAGTCCTGTCCAGGAATCAGCTCCAGATTCCCAACCACAAAGCTCTGTGGCCCACCTGACGATTGAGCAACTCCTCACTGCAGAAGGTGGTCGTCACATTCCGGTTCTCGATCCGAACTGTGGTTCTTGGTACGTAATTTTGCCCTCCAAAAAAAAATATTGTCCTACATTTATCTTTATTAAATTATTATATAGATTTAAAATTTCCATTTACTTTTTCAGGTTTCGCTATGAAAAAGGCATCAAGAAGTCTATTCTTAAAATGATACAGCATCAGCTTCCCCAAGCCTATCCAAGGTACAATGATTTCTCCCGAGAACTTCAGGAGAGTTGGTTCAAATATTTTACGGTAATGTTTACCTAAATTCCAAGTTTAATTCCAAATTTCTATATTACAACTACTTATATTATAGTAGTGCAAATTTATTCTCATATTACAAACTTTATTTTACTTTAATTATTCTCATATTTTGACAGTCTACTCCCCGTACAAAAGGTTGACCGTTCGGCCTTGGCAACCTTGTGACTTCTGATGGCGTGCCAGCTCGTCTGACACAAAGTTCCTTGACGCCGTCAGAACGGGAGCTGTTCAACCAAATGCGACTCAAGCAAGAGGAGATGGAGCGCCAGGCTGAAGAGAACAATGCCAAATTACGGGAATTTGAGCGTCAGATGCTCGAATTCGCTAAATTTCGAGAGGATTTTATGTCTTTCACATCGTCACGTAACTAGCTTAATAATATGTTTAGGACAAATAATTTAATAAATATTTTCCTTTATTTATTTTGTAATTCAAATAAATTTAATTATAATATTTATTATTATAATAAATTATTTACAAATTATTATAATAATAATTTAATTATAATATTTATAATAATAATTTAATTAACGGGTGTCGAAGGAAGTGTTCAGAAATTTCTGACCACCAGCGACCACAATTTTCCGACCACCAGCAACCACGTTTTTCCGACCACCGGCGACCACAGTTTTCCGACCTCCATCGACCGCCCCTTTCCGACCACTGGCGACCGTACCTTTCCGACCACCGGCGACAGCAAGATTCCGACTTTCACCGACGATTTGTTTCCTTCGCCCTCTGACGGAATTTTCCGACAATGTTTTGTTGTCGGATACTTCCGACAAAGACTGACCACATTCTGTTTTCTGACCATCTGATACCGACCCCTGTATTTCCGTCAACAGTGGTCGGAAAATCACTGTTTCCTACCACTTCTGACAGCTTTGGGCGTCAGATTCGGCCATGTTTTCTTGTAGTGTTACTAGTATAGATGAATCTAAATATATAGTAACAGGAACACTAAATCAATAGTAATTTAAATTATTTAATTAATTTAAGAAAAATTCCAATGTATTATTATTGACCAATAAAATGTACACAAAAGCGAAATATTTCTTACTTTGTTATTACAACTGAAGATTTCACATTTTCAAAAAAGTATATTATTCATTTATCATTGACACAAAAGAAATAAATATATAAAATTTAGTATCACATAGTAGATATATATTAGAAATATATTAACGCATTGGATGAGAATTTTATTATTGTGTTTGTCAAATATTTTAAATATTAAAGTGGGAGACATTTTTATTTTGATTTTGTAATACATTTTAGTATAAAATTAATATATAATGTGTAACTATCCCTAAAAAATAGGTTAAGGTTAGTTTTGTTATAAGCTTTTATAAAAAATTCACAACTAATAGAAATTTGAGAAACTATACTCACTACAAGAAAGCAAAGCTGATTTTGACAGAGAATGTTGTTAGTAAACCGTCGGAAAATTGCTATCTCCGATACTAATTGACGGTTTTGGGGTGGTCGGTTTGAGATAATCAGAAACCATGAACCCGTTAGTAGTGGTCGGTTATTACCGACAACAGGCAGTTGTCGGAAAATGACTGTCGGAGAATGTCGGAAAGTAGCTATTGGGAGATGTCGAGAAAATTTGTCGGTTGTTATCGGAATGTAACTGTCGGTTCTTGTCGGAATGATTTTGTTGGAGGAGGTTGGAAACCTACTCTCGGAAGACGTAGGAAGTTTGTTGTCGGAGGAGGTCGGAAACTTGTTGTCGGAGGACGTAGGAAGTTTCCGACCACTTCCTACAACCACATTATTAATAAATAAATAAAATAAATAACATTTATTAATTAGAAATAAATAATATATATTAAAAATTATATTATATTATATTAAAAATTATATTATATTAAAAATAAAATAGTTAAAAGAGTTTAGAAATTAGAATTGTTAACTACAATATAAGAAGCTAATTACGCGATGATGTAAAACTCATAAAATCTTCGCGGAATTTTGCGAATTCCTGCATCTGACGCTCCATCTCCTGCACTTTGGCGTTGTTCTCTTATGCATGACGCTCCATCTCCTCTTGTTTCAACCGCATCTTATTGAATTGCTATCATTCTGACGGTGTCAAAGAACTGTGTGTGAGACGAGGCAGGACACCATCGGATGTAAATAGATTGCCAAGGCCGAAGACACAGCCTTTGGTACGCGGAGTGGACTGCAGGAAAAGAGAAAATTAAAAGTAAAAGTGACTAAAATAATTAAAAAAAATATTATACCTCAATGACGAGCTGATCGATTTCCTCCCGCGTAAGCTGGGTAGAACTACCCTCGCCCTCTTGACTGCGCTGCGATAGGATTTTGGTGGTCTTCCGCCTCACCGTCTCGAGAACACCGAGAACATTCTTGTCCTCTACCCGTTTCGTCTGCTTGTTCGTATGTGTGTTCTCCATTAGGAGGAATAAATCAGGCTCTTCACCAAGCTGAGATGCCTACAAAACATATTTAAAAGTTGTAGTTAATTTAAAAATATTTCTTGTAATTTATTTAAGTAACTTACCAGGACACGTGAACGCTCTTCGAAAGTCTGAGCCCCGTTGTTATGGGTCGCAACTCCTAATCCGCCGCGGTTGCTGTTCCGGTTGAGGGAGTTTCTTGTTGATACCTTTTTGGTGTCCTCGTGCTCCCAATATGCTGAGAACTGTTGGAAAAGTTCCGGACTAAAACGGGGATGTTGTTTCTTTCCCGCCTTCCAAGCTTGTTTCCATTCATGTATGTTGTTTTTGTAAGAAGTGCAACACTATTTATTGAACTCAGCTCTCACCCGAGGAGTCAACTCGACATCCCAATTAAAATCTTGCTGAAAAAAAAACGAAATACATAATTAAAACATAATTACTTCCAGGACTCGGACTCTGTGTCTAGTCCGAGTCAATGACACCGTGTAGGTG
>JAKUCM010004796.1:0-12618 GCA_023374145.1 Lepidium sativum | reverse complement strand
AGCTATTTCCAAGATCATGAAGAAGTATGATAAGGTAACACTTGATTCAACCAGACTATACATAAGTTTCTTAAGGTTTATTAAAACGTTTTAGGTAAATGTCCTCTATCAGATTGCTTCAAGAAATGCAGCAAAACCATTCATGGAGATGGTAGATAAGTCCTATCTCACTAGATCTGATGAGGTTAATACAATATCAATACGCAAAACTAATTATTCTTTTTCAATATAACTTACAAACTGAGAATCTGACCTTTGATTGCATTTAACAGATTAACAAGCTTATGTTGAGAGTTGAGGCTACATTCATCGAGCATTTCGCCAGTTCGAATCGAAGCAAAGGAATGAATCTCTTAAGACCAAAAGTGAAGAAAGAAAAACACAGAATAACGTTTTCAACTGGTAAGTAACAAAGATTTCCCCAATTGAAATCGGATTTTTAACAGTAGTATTCATGACTAATTAGTGAAGACCGCTTCACTATGTTCTTATTTCTCAGGCTTTTTCGTCGGTTGCACAGTCTCTCTAGTGATTGCTCTTGGCCTTTTTATTCATGCTCGTAATATAATGAACGCAGATGGACAAAAACTCTACATGGAGACAATGTTCCCTCTTTACAGGTTCTAACCAAAACACATATAGATTACTCTTCTATTGAATCATTGCTTTCTTGGCTGACAAGAATGTTTCTGGAACCTTATTTTTCAGTTTGTTTGGATTTATTGTTCTGCACATGATCATGTATGCTTCAAACGTATACTTTTGGAAGCGATTTCGAGTGAATTACCCGTTTATATTCGGATTCAAAGAAGGAACAGAGCTTGGTTACAGACAAGTTCTGCTTCTTAGTTTTGGTCTGGGCACGCTTGCTCTCTGCGCTGTCATCATAAACCTTGACATGGAGATGGATCCTCAAACTAATAACTACAAAACCGTCACTGAACTTCTTCCCCTATTTATTGTTGGTGTAAGTTGTTCATCAGTATAGATAACCACAAGAATCTCAAATCATTCTGTTATTAATGTGGTATCATGTCTGATTTTTCAGCTTGTGATGGCAATCTCTATCTGTCCCTTCAACATTTTTTATCGATCAAGCCGCTTCTTCTTCCTCATAGTTCTATTCCGCTGCATTGCCGCACCGCTCTACAAGGTATACACTCTAGCACATTCTCTGTTTGCGCTAAGTAATAATATGGATAAATCTCTTAAAGCTTGTCCTCATCAAAATTGCAGGTTAATCTTCCAGACTTTTTTCTAGCAGACCAACTAACAAGTCAGGTATGTGTCTTCTCATAACATCTTCCTTTAACTTTCATGGTTATGTTTTCACCATGTTTTCAATTCATTAATCAACCTGTCTTCTTCAGGTTCAAGCATTGAGGAGTCTGGAGTTTTACATATGTTACTATGGTTGGGGAGACTTCAAGCACAGACAAAATACTTGCAGATCAAGTGATGTATACAGCACATTCTACTTCATCGTTGCTGTAATTCCTTACTGGTCACGTTTTCTTCAGTGTGTTCGAAGATTGATTGAAGAGAAAGATTCAAGCCAAGGCTACAATGCTCTTAAGTATTTTTTAACCGTTGTCGCTGTGTGCTTGAGAACAGCTTATAGTCTTAACAGAGGAAACATCTGGAAGATCGTTGCCTGGATTTTCTCAGCATTGGCAACTTTTTACGGCACATATTGGGACATTGTTGTTGATTGGGGATTGCTTCGTGAACCATCAAAATATTTGTTGAGAGAGAAGCTTCTTGTTCCTCACAAATCCGTTTACTACGTTGCAATGGTGAGAATTGTGAAAATTGATAGACAGATTTGTACCAGATTTAGTATTTCTTTATAATTTTGTTTTTGTCTTCTCTTTTTTGTAGGTAGTTAACATTGTGTTGAGATTGGCCTGGTTGCAAACTGTGCTGGATTTCAATTTCACGTTCTTACACAGAGAAACATTGATTGCTCTTCTTGCTGGTCTTGAGATCATACGTCGCGGTATCTGGAATTTCTTCAGGTAATGTCTCAACCATGAAACCATCACTAAAAGCACCTCAGAAGGATTTCTTTTTTAACTGAAAGTTCTTTGCTTTGTTGACTTATGAACGCAGATTGGAGAATGAGCATTTGAACAACGTAGGAAAGTTCAGAGCATTCAAAACAGTTCCATTACCATTCAACTATGGGGAAGAGGAAGACCGAGATAGTTAACTTTTATAAGTTTTTCCAATAGTGGAGTTTCTGTTTTGCGTTGGTAGGTTTGCTTGTAATTTTTTGTAAACTGTAAAGAGATGGAAGTGAATATACAAGGCTTCATATGTTTGTAAAGACCTATAGTTGTGCTCTCTGCTTGGACATGTGAGGAACCCAGAATCAAGTGAAATGGCATAGTTCCAGCACAATGTGCCCAGATAGGGCTTCGAACCAAAACTATTCCATAGACCTACCAGACAACTGCCATCACACAAAAACTATTTGAGTATCCATTGTAACAACCACCATTTACTTTTAGACTATGATCAACCAAAAATTACCCCTGAGTGGTTCATAGCTGCACGAAACAAACGGTAACAACCACTCGGAAAGCTTATGTTTGCAGGTGGCAGCAGAAGAATGAATCAGCACCTAAGTCTAAGAGCACACATATATAATAATGAGCTGGTTTTGACTTTGCAACAAGCAATGACAGTAACATAATTTGTGAAAAGAAGCATGAACGTACTGATCTTGCAGCATAAACCCAAATACTATGCTAAAACAGTGCCAACTTAGTCTATCGTATCACTGCTAAGAAAGCTAAAACTTTTCCCTCTAGTTATCCAACGAGAAGTAATCATATAGGAAATCTTGATCAGTTACTTGAATTTAATTGCCTTGCTCACTAGGGTTTACCCGCTCACCGCTGCAACAAAAGAAATGTGGTAGCTTAACACGCCCGCAACTCCTGCAAACAAAATAGAGTGTGCACTTAAACTGACGGTATAAACAAAAGTCCAATACAAATGCCCTCATACTAAGATCATTAAAAGTGAAACAAGTTTTAAACTCGAGCATATAGACCAAGGCCAAACAACTCAGACTCATATTTTATACTGCAGTGGACACACGAAGTTCTTTCATCAGAACTCGTTAAAGGTTTAGAGTTCAAATTACTTTATCACAGTTTCTACCAAGCGATGATACAAACAAAACATTCAATCAAATATTATATCCATTTACTCTTCAGCTATTGGTGTACTAATAACCTAGAGGTAAACAAACAGAACAGAATTCTTCTTAGCCACAAAACTAGATACCATACCATATTAAACGTATGGATAGTTTAAGAATAATCAAACAGATAATGCAACAACAACAGAATCCAATCTCCTACTTGCAACGGATGATCACAGGAGTAGGCTTAAGAGCCTTTGGTCCATTTCTTATCCCTCTCTTGTGTTTAGAAACCTGCATATTTCATGAAGTATAGCTTCGATTAACACTTCATTTGATACTAGGTAAGTACTACTTCTGAAGGATACAAACGACATGTGAACCTGAAGGAACTATCTCAATCTTGCTGTGAGCTCAAATACAACAAGCAAATGGGACACTCACAAACAGCCTAAAAAACAAAACTTTTTGGAAGGGTCTATAGAATGTCGAATCTAGCACTCATATCTTGAATTAAAACCTAGTGCACAAACAACAGTGAGCTTCCCTAAATCCCTAGATAAACCCTGAATCTGTCATATAAACTAATCCAAATGCTACAATATATCAACACCCAATTTAAATTTTATTTTAGCAGTGGAAAACGAAGGGATAAGACGAAAGAAAGGCCTAGGAGTTGCGCGACCTTCTTCTTAGGCACAGCCATTAGCTCCATGGATCCACCGGAAGTAAAATTAGGCATCCCAAATCTGAAGCTCTTTTCATCGATTAAACCCGGTTGATTCCGATCGAACTCAGGTAAAACCAATGGCGGCATAACACTGGGGCGATCGAAAGCTCCGTTCGAAGGCGGAGGCATAGCCGCGACGTGGCTAAAGCTTCGAGTTTCCAAGACGCGGCATGACTCAACCGCGGCGCGTTTTAGCGATGTCAGTCTCAACGCCATTGAAGCAGTTTTAGAGCTCTTTAGCTGACGGAAGTGATTGACCAAAGAAACCAGAGTGTGTGATAAATTGTGAAGGCAGATGAATTCATGAAACGTAGTCGTTTCTCGTATTAACCGAATCGAACCATAAGATTTTTCTTGGTTCTGGAGAACCGGCACTAGACCGGAGTATTCTAAGGGTGCTGTACTCGGTTTGATTCACGAGTCATTTCGAAACCCTCGTGATCTAGTTTCTTCGTCGTCTCCGGTTAAAATATTACAGATCAAGAGAATAAGCATCGTGAAGAAGCTCGGCAACAATGTCGTGGATGAAAGGTGATTTACTTTCTAAAACCAGGAGGCTTGTTGGTGGATTGGCTACACGAGAACCTGTATGGCTTAAAGCCATGGAAGCGTAACTCTCCCTTTCTCTACTCATTTCTATTTCCCCATTTCGGCTGTATCGATCAAGTGGATAGGTCCTGATTGACTAATTCGTTAAAGGGTTTCTAATCCAGTTGCAACTGAAATTTAGTAGCATAAAAAGTTGAGATTTTTTGCGTCTGTGATGTTTGGATTTAGGATTTTTAGGGTTCACGTTTCTTCTCTCTTGTTGAAATGTGTTTTCAGTTATTTGTTTTAATGGCAGTTCACCTCCTCCTGTGTTTCCTCGCTCTAATGGGAAAATCAAGAAGATTGTTCTCCCTGAGGATCCTTACGTTCGCAAATTCGCCAATAAGCATCCTGGAACAAAAATCGACGACCCTGTCAAGTAAACTTCTTCACTTTATTATATTTCATCTTTTTACCAAAAATGGTTTTGATAATTATATTGAATTGTTCTTCATAAGCTTATTGTGATATGAATTACTCAAGAAACAAACTCAACTCCAAACACTTTGGGCTTAATCTCGGCTTGATCTAGTACTAACCACTTGTGTCTCTAATCCTATTAGTTTATTTAATGTGTTTCCATGTTCAATTCAGGATTTCGCCGTTTGTTCCAGATCCAGCTCGTGTGTATGGTTGTCGGATACTTGAATTGAAGGAGCATGGCATCAGCGAGGATGACGCCATGTCTGTAGCCAACGTATGTATATTCTTTCCCCAGTATGATTACTTACAACACTTGATGAATAGACAAGAATTGTAATACAGCTGATGTTGATGTCGTTCCTTTGAAGACTGTAATTCTTCTTGTTGATTTATATGTGGATGTTTTCAGATGGAATATCTTTCAGAAAGAAAGGAAAAGAAGAAAGCATACAAACGCTTAAAGGAGCTTGCGAAAATTCAAGACAAGGATCCTCCTCCTAAACCATATCCTAGTGCCAAAAAAGGATTACAAAGTAAAGAGAAGAAATCAGCTAGGGATCGGTTCCAGACTCCTAGCGTCCGCAAGCTAGTAAACCAGCTGAAAAACGAGAAAGATGTGTTGCTACAGGACAAAACTGGAGGAAGTGCTAATCAGGAAAATTGGATTGACGAATAAATTCTCCATCATCAATTTATGCAAGTTATCATCCAACATATCTCGCCATTTTTTCCTCTTAGTAGAATCGTGTGTTTCATATATGATAGTCTTTGACTACACAATGTTTTGGCAATAAAGCAAGTGTTATTTCTATTTGACTGTCTTTGTAATAGTATCAATGTCATTGGATGATTTATTCCATGAGGCAAGGAATTACAGAATATCAAAATAGTTATCTCTATGGATCCTACAAACAACTAGTTTCAACAGTTGCAAATACTTGTCACTCTAGGCCAAGAAGAGTCTTCATTGCCTTCTTTGATACAACTTTTCCATAAACACCCTTCCCTAGCTTCATGATTTTCTCCATCTCCACAATGTTACTGCAACCTCCATTCTTCTTCATCAGTCCTTCCACCGCCATCTTCAATAGTCTCTCATCACTTCCAATGACATCAGAGATACTGTCCACCACAACTTCCACTGTTGGAATCTTCCTTCCCCACCTTTTCATAAGCCTCTCCGAGTTATAAATCTCATCATAAACTCCCCAGTATGATGCTCTCAACAACCCTTTATCCTTACCTTTTACCTTCCATCTATTCATCCCTTCCTCCACCATATAGACAACGTTTCCTGCATCCACGCCTCTCTCTAAGCTGGATTCGATCTCTCCTATCTCTTGGTTGGTAACATACAAGTTATTCTCAAACTTGCATCTACTGCATCCACAACAAAATCCCCAAGACTCAGCCATCTCTTTGCGTTTTTCCAATGGAGAAAGCACGTCGAAGTAAGCAAGTGATCTCTTCCCCGGCTTTGATGTCCCTTGAGGCGTGAACAATTGCGTAGTCTCCAACATGAAGGCGTCTTGTGTTTGGAAGACACGAGTGGCTGATGAATGAAGCTAATGTCCACAGCCCTACACCGTAATACTCTTTGTTCTTCCCCATAACTTTAGCTGAAACCGCATCTTCCACCAGAGAATTCACATCTAGGATGCTTATTAGCTTCTCTGTATCCAAATTCTGTTTTGAATTGTCGCAGGTTTCAAATGCTTCATCAGGCCTAAAGAGAGATATGTCAGGAATCTCCAGACTGTCTTCGTCTTGACCAGTGGACAGAGCCGAGACAACTCGATGTGTTCTATTACATTTTCTTATGGATTCGGTAACCTCTTCACTGAAATTCTTCCACATGATCAATTGCGCTTTCTCGCCAGATTCTCCATTTCCTAAGATCCCTCTCTCAATAGCAACCGCTTTTGTAACTAAGATCAATGTTCCCGCAACAACGTTCTTTGTAGCAAACAAACCACGCCCACTAACCTCAGATTTCTTAATCTCAATGGACCCAATAAACTCAGCAAGCTCTGGTGATTTCCCACGAAATCCACTTAGGATCCAATCAGAAAAATCAAAAGCTCCAGTCTTTGCCTGAAACTCGAGCTTCTTGCATTTCTCCATGTACACAGTACCAGCCTCCAAGTTATCACTCGCTTGCGGGTCGAGCAGAGCTGTTTTAAAGCATTCCAAGGCCGATGAGTATTTGCTCAACCCAAGTAAAACTTTACCTTTACAAAGAAGAGTCTTAAAATGGGTCTTTTCGATTTCAAGTGCCTGATCACAATCTCTCATAGCCTCCATTAAATCGCGTAGCCTGGCTCGCGCCTCAGCTCGGTTGCATAGAGCCAAGCAAAGCGATTTCCGGAGCTTAACAATCGTATCTGGATCCGGGTCAGATCCAACAAGCTTTAGGATTTGGCTTTGGAAAGATCGATGAACTCCGTGTAAAGCCGTATAGATTCTTCCCATTCTTCCCGAAGAAGAAGCTCCGTCGCTTTGGATCTTAAGCTCTGCAACAGCTCCAATGGTCCGTCTTGAATTTCATCTAGCTCGAATTCCTCTCCTCCCATTGTCTATTTCCTGAGATCAATTCACTTGAATGAATTAAAAAGTTTGGATTTTGGCTTTGATTTCACGGAATTAGTGTTGTATATCGCAGACACTTAAATGTTAGGGTTTCGTAACGGTCGGATTTTCCTTTTTAGCACCACGGTTTTGTCCCTACATGTCGTAACGGTCATGGACTAGTAAGAATTACTAAGATATGGAGCAAAATTATGCTCTAATTAGCAAAACAGTTTTTGTTCTAAAAAAGAAAGAGTAAAGTGTGTAATATGATTACACCCTTGAAACAAAAACGTAACTTTTCTTCTTCTTCTTTCTTCTTCTCTAGTTAATTTCACAAAAGAAAAGAAACATAACCGTTGTTAACCTCTCTTTCTTTTCTTCATCGTCTTCATCGTCTTACTCATTGTCTTCTTCGTTGTTTTCTTCTTACTTGTTGTCTTCTTCTTCTTCTTACTCGTCGTCTTCATTGTCGTGTTCTTTATCAAAGGTAAATTTCTTCTTTTTCTCCTCTTCTTCTTTTTCTTCTTTTTCGCGGCAACATTTGGGTTTGTCGTTTACTTAGACATTGGGTTTGTTGATTTTTCGACATTTGGGTTTCTCGATTTCGCGACATTTGGGTTTTTGTTCTTCATCTTCTTCTTCTGTGTTTGTCAAGTAGAGTTCTACCCGGGGTTGAGTCAATGTGATATAGTTCAACTAGTTGTGAGATTGAGAGAGTAAGGGTGAAGTGTAGTAGAGATAGGCTTAGTGTTATAGAGTTAGTGTAGTAGAGTTAGTCTGACGTTTGGTAGAGGTATGTTGTAGTGTAGTAGAGTTAGTCTGACGTTTGGTTGAGTTAGGTTGTAGTGTGGTAGAGTAGAGTTAGGTTGTAGTGTGGTAAAGTTGGATTCTGTGTAGTAGAGTTAGTCTGACATTTGGTAGAGTTATGTTGTGGTGTGGTAGAGTTGGCTTGTAGTGTGGTAGAGTTGGATTTCATGTAGTAGAGTTGGCATGTACGGTGAAGTTTAGTAGAGATAAGATGAAGTGTAATAGAGTTAGTCTGACATTTGGTAGAGTTGGGTTCCATGTACTAGAGTTGGATTGCAGATTATGATGATTTTGTGGAGATATGTTGTAGTGTACTAGAGTTTATTTGCGTGTAATGGAGTTGGATTTTTAATGTTTATCGTTTGTTTTCATCTTTAGATATGGCTAAGAAGAAGTACCCGAAGAAGCTTTTCAGACACGGTCTACCGGTGATGAAGAACCGAAGCATTAACCATTACTGCAATCTTAAGAACATCAGTAATATGATCAAGGATATTGTTGAGGATGCATACGTAGACATAAAGGAGAACTCTTGCCGAGGCATTTTTCTGAAACTCGCAGACTCGGACTACATGTTTACAGGGAGGCATATACATTATTTGTTGATGCATCAACTACTGATTAAGAAGAAGTATGATATGTGAGTGTTGTTTGGGTCTCGACCAACGAGGTTTTCTCTACACAAGTTCGCGGAAACCACGCAGCTTAATTGCGATAACTTCGAGGAGTCTTCTAATATGGCATATATTGCCCACAGAGAGCTTTGGGAAGAAATGGGTTTAGGGGTTGGTGAAGGCCCTACATGGGTAGAGTTGAAAGACGTGTTGGGGAGATGTAGAGGGTGGTCTTTCGAGAATAGAAATATGGTAGGCTTTCTAATGGTGTTGCATGTAGGGGTTTATGGTTGTCACATAAATAGTAAGATTCCTTTTAGTTCTGCAAAGTTGGTAGCAGCTTTTGAGGAGTTCGAGAGGCATCCATGGGGAAGTGTGGCGTTTCAAAAACTGATCAAATCAATCAAAAGTGCAGCTTACAAATAGGGCACTTACACTCTACATGGGTTTGTGCACTCACTTCTCATAAGGGCATTTGAGTCTATCCCCATACTAGCTGAAATATTTGGGGATCAAAGAGAATGTGACGTCCTCATTCTACGATGGAGACCAATAAAAAAACAAGCCATTGAACCTAAGGAAATTGTGAAGTTGGAGCAACAAAACACGAAGAATGGAAAGGTAAATTGCTTTCATAGTAGAGTTCATTTATGTGTAGTAGAGTTCATTTACGTGTAGTAGATTTCATTTATGTGTAGTAGATGAAGATCATATGGCCCAATTTCACCTACGAATTCCATGTATAACCTTCCTAAGACTTCCGTAAACGCTTGTCGTGCACGACCTGATCTCTCTGTAACAGAACAACTATTTTCTCCTCTATACTTCCGGACAAAGAAACAACCACCATCTTGGACAGGTGAAGCTCGCACTCTCCACTAACAGTTTGGTACCCAACATTTCACATCCAACATTGTCTTCGATGAAGCAACAACATCGAAGTCAAACCTTTGTAAGACATAAAGAATCTTTAGCCTCGTCATGAGTTCTTTTTTTGATGAGTATCATCGCCCAACAACCAATGCTAGTCCTGACATTTCTATGTCCAAATACTCAGCATTCAAATACAACCTCATTGCTTTCTCCTACGAAATACTATATATATATACCTATCTTTGGACATTCGGGTCTTTGGGTTGGGTTCAGGTCGGGTCCGAGACTTTCGAGTCCAGAAGTTTTATACCCATATAGGACCTGTTACTATTGTGGTTCAGGTTCGGATAGATTCCATTTGAGTTCAGGTCAGTTGAGCTCCAAATTTTAAAAACCGTAAATTACCCAAATTTTCAAATACTCAAAAAATATCTTAAAAATCCTAAAAGTAACTGAATATTAAACAAAAAAAAAAATACCAAAAAAACACTCATGGAATAACTCTAAAAAAACGTTAAAAATATCATGAAATCAGGTCTTTGAATCTCCATCCAATTCTCGGATCTGGTTCCGGGTCTGATTTTTCGTATTCAAAAATTTTGGACCCATTTAGGTAACTAGACTTTATGGTTGGGTTTGGATCTTTTCCAGATTGGATCTAGGTTCAGTTTTTCGAATCTGATTATTATGCTCAAGATTATACATACCTATAATTACCTAGGGCTCTTTTATTTATTGGATTTAATGGTTAAATTTTCTATTTTTAATTGAACTTAAAAAGTTATAGAAAAATCACAAATAAATATGTCTATTATATTATATATCTTTTGACCAAATTATTTGGCTATCAATGATAGAAAAATTATGAAGGTTTGTAATGGTCAACTAAAAATCAAAATTTATTGACTATTTTCTGACGAAAGTTTATAATTTGGTAAAAAATAGTCTACTTTATATGTCAATCATTTTTTATGGTCAAAATACTTTGACTATTTCATCAAAAATTAATAAAGTTTTGATCAAAACATTAATTCTTCAAAAATAGCTATAAGATTTTAATAATATGTCCATCATTTTTTTGGTCAAGATATTTTGATTATTTAGTGATATCATATATATTAAATTAAAAAATTAATAAATTTTTGATTATAAATATTTTAACTAAGTTTTTGGTCAAAAAAGACTAATATGTCATGAAATGGTCATAAAATTTGGATAATATATAGAATTTTTTCTTGGTCAAAATATTTGACAATTTAGTAAATATATATTTCATTCATAATTGAAATTTTTTTTGTTTATAAGTATTTTGACTAAGGTTTTGGTCAAAAACGCCTGGTAGTGTTAGAATAGAAGTTTGTTTTGCTGAAACTTACAAAAATCTAAAAATTTCTTAAAAATTAATGAAAAACGTTAAAAAGAAGTCTCCTAAAACTAGGTTCAAAGTCTCTTAGCCTAGTGGCAGACGGTAAGTCCACATAAGGCAGCTCATTTGCACAACCAGGGATCAAATCCCTCCGCCTACATTATATAGGAATTTGGCTATTGGGCCAATCAGTTGTGGTCCAACATAATTTGTTATTGACCAGGTTCAAAGTCTCCTAAAAACAAATTGGATTTGTCCAAGACAGATTAGATCGACCCGAATAAAAATAAAAAGTCACGTGAAATTGAGGTGGGTCTAGGCCAAAATCTTGATCTCTTTTATTGACCTAAGGTCAATATATATTTATAGAGAAACTTCTCATCTTTTGTGGACATTTCATTGACTTTTTTTGCTGAGTTGAGGTCAATATATTATAGAGAGAAACCTTTTCATCCTTTGTGTATATTTTATTGACTTGTTTTTTAGTTGAGGTCAATATTTTTAATCAGAAGGTTGTTCACTCGTTTTCTTGCATATTTGCTTTCAATCTCTAAAGTATCTCCAAAATCACTTAAAAACACTCAAGAAATAAGAAGTAAAATTAAACTAAAATAAAAATAAATGGATCCTTAGTAATCGAAATGATGCAGAATGAATATACATGGAAAATGAGAAATTATTCACATATATCAGTTTGTACATATGGCTATTGAATTGCCACGAAACTTTGTTCTTTACACTTTTGGGGATTTAAACCCAACAATATTCATCCTGATTTTAAAAGATGTAGGATGACAAAATACTGATTGGCTTTTTCATCACAAATTACGAACATAATTCATTCCAACGAATTTTAATAAAACTTGAATATTACAAGAAATGATAAGGAAGCAATAACTATAAATTTAAATTGAAAGCATGATGATTGAGGTTTTGTCTTAAGGGAAAGATGTGGACTTGTAGGTTTATCTTGTTTGGCTATTAAGGTTATATCCGACAATAAGCTAGCCAATATTATTGATTTTTAATTTAGAACCCAAACATATACTCTTATTCAATTAACTCTAATTCAATTCATATTATCAACTTTCTTCATAATTAATAAAATTCAATTAAATACTAGAAAAAAATGATAGATCATATGAAAGCTTTTCTCTATTTTCCTTATGTGAAGACATGAGAACATGTCCTCTATCATTGGAAGAGACAAATTAACAATTCAAATTAGAGAAAATTGTTTTCAATATAGTAAAAAAGAGCCATGACAAAAGTTAAAGAGCCGTAAACAAACAATGTGAATATTATTCACGTGAAATGGACTTTGAATATGACACTTATTGGGATCCTTTCGTATCTACTAACCATCATTACTACGTCACCACGTTATGATATATTACAATCATCTTATACAATTTCAAGAAAAAGAAACAAAATTTTATAAAATATGTGATCGTCACAGAATGAGTTAGTATTTAAGTTGTCTCTCTCTCTC